>RWGZ01001265.1:0-16707 GCA_009725065.1 Utricularia reniformis | reverse complement strand
GGAAGACTAAGCACGGATAATCTGGTGGAACCCACACCAGTGACAAAAAAGAAATGCTTCTTCCAGTCATGATTCGAGTGAGGAGTAGAGAATGGAAAGGGGCATTTCTTGTGCCTTTGGCGAAAAAAGATGCAACCCTGGGCACCATAATGGATAGCGGTACTGATCTGGAAAATTTGGAAAAAGCTATCGACGGTTGTCGAAATCCCGTTGGTCTCCATGAAGATGATGAAGGCAACCACCAAAGATATTGCATTTGGGTTAAGTTGGAAAATATGGACGTTTAAAGCGGTCAAGAGAGCGGAGATGAAAGGGTGAAGCGGAAAGCGGAGACCGCTCTCTAGGTATTCGAGACAAATCGTATGGGTGCCAGCCGGCGGACGCAGGATCCGATCAGAAGGACCCGCCTTGTATAGAACACAATCGGAAGGGAGGTGGTCATCTTCCACCAGAGATTTCCATTTTCGATGGTGCATGGTAAACGGCCGATCAAAAGACTTTAGGGCACTGACAGCAGGACTTCGAGGACCGGTCGTATTCTCGAGATGTGTGAGTCGATCGAAGAAATGAGGATAAGGGTTCGTAATTGGAGAACGGAAAGCAGAAAGACTCGAATTGGAACTCCCCGAGTTGGATGAGGAGTCTGAGGAATGAGAGGACGAGGCATCGGAGTTCGAGGAACGAGCCGAGTCGGAGGACATGATGTGAAGTTCTCGGAATTAAGGTTTCTCAAATTTTTATAATTTTTTCCTGATTTTATTAAGTGTCTCGCGAGAAATCGTTCGTAAAGTCGCGACTCACTGTGCAATGAGAGCTGTCGCGAAAAATTGTTTGTAAAGTCGCGAGTCACTGTCCTCTGAGAGCTGTCGCGAGAAATCGTTCGTAAAGTCGCGAGTCACTGTGCACTGAGAGTAGCGCGAGAAGTCGACCGAAAAGTCGCGAAAGAGTTGGTGTTTCCGCGAATAAGTACTGTAACAGGGGGGATCCGGTATTTATAGGGCCTGATCCTCGTGCCGGGAAAAATCCCGAGATTTTGGCCCGAGCTCAGAATCTGATGTTCTTAGTGTCAAAACGATCGCGTCTGCGAGGGGTTCTCAACCCTGCTAACTGTTTTTCCAAAAAAAAATTCCCGAGCAACTATCGACTTTCGGGACGAGCTGTTAATATATGGTTTACGACTCATACTCTGAATCTGAAAACCAGGGGACTATTGATATTATCCGGGCATATTCTCTTGTATTTATCCTTACCCGAGGGCTCGTCCGACGTGGTTATTCGTATTTTTGGTATTTTCATATTTTTATCGGATGGCATTCTCAAGTGGTATTCTCACAATTCTGGCTCGCTGGGCCCCGTATAAAGTCTCTGTAAGCATTTTTGAGATGTTTCGGGTCATTTCGGCTCCGGACGGGGAAGGGTATTTTCGTAATTTGCCACCCGGGGGAGCACCGGTCAGGTGCAATGATGTTATGTGACTGTATATTCGACATCTGGAAGCAGTGAATTATTTTACGAGGTTCTTCGGTATTTTCTCATCGATATTTCCACCTAATTCTAGATCGAGACGCATTTCCAAAGTTCTATTGCGGAATGACATTTGTTCTAATTTAATTGGATATTATTTAGGTGTCTTGGGCTTAATCTAATGAAATTGGGCTCTTGGGCCTAAAACTTATTGATTGTGCTGGATTTCTCTATAAATAGGAGTCCTAAGGCATTGAAAAATGATTCGGACCCTTTTCGCATCTCCCAATGCAAGACTTTCGCTCGAAATCGCGAGACTTCGTTTTTCAGCCACTATTCGCGAGAAATCGTACCAAATCTCCCGGCCACCCTCATCTGGGTTACTATTCGCGAGAACTCGCACCGAAACTCGCGGCCACCCTCATCTGGGTTACTATTAGCGAGAACTCGCACCGAAACTCGCGGCCACCCTCATCTGGATTACTATTCGCGAAAACTCTTGCCTGCAGTCACTATTCGCGAGTTCTTGCTCGTACAGTGTTCTCTGCGTTGCTCATACAGTGTCGGTTGCGTTGCTCGTACAGTGTCGGCTGCGTTGCTCGTACAGTGCCGGTTGCGTTGCTTGTACAGTGCCGGCTGAATTGCTAGTATAGTGTTTTCTGCGAGTTGTTGATCACAACTCGCGCCTGCCGGTTTTTTGAGCCCGACTGAGCTTTTTCGATCGTTTTTCGAGCCGTTTTTCCCCGTATTATCATTATTACCTCATTGTATTTGTACCGCTTGATTATTATAGTGGAAACCAAGGTAGAGCCTTGCTCTCCCGAGGACGTAAGCCCACACATTGTGGGCTCAACCTCGTATATCGCTCGTGTCCCCACAACAATCTAATTTCGAGTAAATTATAAATTGACTAACCTAAAAATAAATACCCAAAATATTTTTAGACTAGATCACCAGGGGACTATTGATATTACCCGGGTATATTCTCTTGTGTTTATCCTTACCCGGGGGCTCGTCCGACGTGGTTATTGGTATTTTCGGTATTTTCATATTTTTATCGGATGGCATTCTCAAGTGATATTCTCGCAATTCTGGCTCGCTGGGCCCCGGGTAAAGTTTCTGTAAGCATTTTGAGATGTTTCGGGTCATTTCGGCCTCAGACGAGGCAGAGGTATTTTCGTAATTTGCCACCCGGGAGCGCACCGGTCGGGTGCAATGATGTTATGTGACTGCGTATTCGCTATCTGAAGGCAAAGAACTGACATACGAGGTTCTCGGGAATTTTCTGATCGTATTTCCGACTAATATCTTGTCCGGGTTGGTTCCCGAAGCTTCGGGATCAACATGGCATTTATTATATTATAATTGGGAATATTTAATTATTTTGGGCTAAGTGAAGTAAACTAGACTTATGGGCTCAAGTGAGTGGGTTTTGGGCTGGATTTCTCTAGGGTTTACAAGGTCCGGTGCACTTGGCCGGATTCGGACTTTTATCACTCTTCCCAAGGCAGAACTTTACCTCCGACTCGCGTCCAAACACGTCCAGCCGCGCCCAATCGTGCCTGCCCACGTCGAGTCACGCCCAGCCGCGCCCAACCGCGCCTAGCCGCGTCCAGTTGCGCAGAGCCGCGCCCAGTCGTGCCTAGTCGCGACCAATCGAACGCGAAAGCAGAGCTGCCTGCCTGCACTGTTCACTCGCGTCCAGTCGAACGCAACTGACACTGTTCACTCGCGCCCAGTGGAACGCGACTGCAGATTTGATCATTTCTCGAGCCGTTTTTGCCCGTATTATCATTATCACCTCATTGTACTTGTACCGCTTGATTATTATAGTGGAAACCAAGGTAGAGCTTTGCTCTCCCGAGGACGTAAGCTCACACATTGTGGGCCCAACCTCGTATATNAAAGAGATAAACTCTAGAAGACAAAGTGGAGTGACTATTAACTCTTTTGATTAGTTTTTTGGGTAGATTTGAAATATTTGAACTTTATATGATTAATGATTTGATATTTTTAAGATTTATATATTATTAATTTTTAATAAACATTAAGAAGCCCTTTCAGAAAAGAGATTCTTCTAAATTGTTCATTCGTCGCTTCCACTTCCACGAATCCTATTTAGTGCTCTTAAGTATCAATTTTAAATATCAATAATCATTATTCACTTGAGTTACATTATCAAGATAATCTAAACCATTACTTATAGTACCATGCCACTATACATTCACGTTCATCTATATATTATTACATTTACTAGAGAAGACTAAATTTTGTCATTAAAATGACAAACATTTGCGCATCAAATTCTCTATAAACCGATCAAAATTCCTCTCAGAAGACCCGCCAACATCAGATCCAGCAGCACGCTTCATCTCTTCACTTGATTTGCTTTCTTCTTCAATTTAACACAACTTTCTCCATCATCAAACAACATCTTTATCTTCTCTGCAACTCTCTTTTATTTACTAAATTTCCATCACAAAGATTCACTCCAATTTCCCAATCTTCAATGACCAATTTCCTATTAGTCACTTGATCACTTGCAAATGGGTAACAAATCATCGGTACGCCGCACCACAAGCTCTCGATCGTCGAATTACTTCCATTATGCGTCAAAAATCCTCCCACTGCAGGATCTAAAAGAACCCTAATTTGATTACACCATGGAATTATTAAACCCTTATCCTTTACCCTTTCAATTTCATAAGCTAAATTGTATGAATCTCCATTGGTTTGTTGAAGTTGTTTCATCAACATGGTCGATCGTTGTTTCAGTGATATGTTGATTTGGTCCATCGACATTTTTGAGTGGATCGTCATCGTCATCGGTATCATAAATTCTGTTTTGTTGTTCTGGAGTCTCAAATATGCAGGAGATACCAACAATTACAAGTCAACCACGGGGTATGTTTTTGCACTAGGAGGCACTGCTTTCGCTTGGAACAGCAAAAAACAGGAAGTAATTGCCCAATCTTCAGCCGAAGCTGAATACATGGCATGGGCAGTAGCGGCAAATCATGTGGTGTGGATACTGAAAATTTTCGAAGACCTGGGAATAAAGATAAAGAAACCTGTAAGCTTGCAAATTGACAACAAATCAGCCATATGCATCGCAAAAAATCCAATTCAATTTGGAAGGTGCAAACACATCAACATCAAATATCACGTACTCAGAGACTATGTACAAGATGGAGTCGTCAAATTAGAATATATACCATCAGAAGAACAACCTGCAGACATCTTAACGAAACTTCTTTATCCTAAGCAATTCTGCTATCTACGGAATAAGTTAGGGATTATAGAAGACCCAGGTATCAAGGAAACTAAAGGAAACTTGGACCTTACACATCAAGGAGGAGTGATGAGCGCTGATGAAGCAGTCCAAGCATATTTGGTGAAGCCAGCGGCGGAAGAAGAACTTTATCTATGACCTGTGAAGAATAGGAAAGGAGGCAGATTCAATTAGGCGAACAAAATGTGTTAATTGGGTCATTGGAATTGCAGCCCAAGCATAAAGCCCAACAAAGAAACCCAAATACAAAAAATGGAAAGTCGTCTGCAATAAAGGAATTAAAAGAATAATTATGTTATGAAAATTACAGAATAGAAAGTGCAACAATTAGTGTGGTAATTGAGCAACAATTAACACACTAATTATGCAAGCAATGAATGTAATCATCTTCTATATATTCCGGTAATCACCGATGAATAAAATATCCTTTTGTTCTTCTTGACAGCTTCTTAAAACCAAAACTCAATCATCCCTTTGGTTGAAGAAGAGCCGACTTCCAGATCGCAAGTGGCACAAATCCTTTCATGGTGACAGCTGTGGGATAGTGAAGAAAGCTCACACATCGACAAAAAACTAGTATACCACAAACGACAAAAGAAGGCTCACACATTGAGTACTACAACTCAAGTTCAAAAATTCTACAAAATGTCTACTGCTCTCTTATCACTACCAACATTTAATGGAAATGATGAATTTCGTGTATGGGCACGAAAAATGGTAATACACATGCAAACACAAGAACTATGGGAAGTATTTGAGGAAAACTCTAACCTTGCTGAAATATCTGAGATGTCAGACGAAGAGAAGGAAAAAGTTGCCAGAATTGAAGCTGAAAAGAAGAAAAAAGAGTTAAAGGCCTTGAATATCCTTGCAAATGCAGTATCTGGAGATGCTTTTGATCTCATTATCGAGTGCACTTCACCAAAACAAGTATGGGATATTCTACACAATATGTATACCATAACCGGAGATAAGCTGGAAAAGGAAATAAGCTTGCAATGGAGACTTCTAGACAATCTAGAAATTAAAACTGGTGAGTCCATTCTCATACTAACAGATTCTTTGAATGCAGTACTAAAGCAACTCAAGAAGCTCGGTCAAACCATCGATGACAACAAATTAAAGAGAAGATAATAAGAGCATTACCGAGTTCATACAACAATATGATTTTCTCCATGGAATCTTCTGGAAATCTGAACAATTTCTCACCGAAACAGCATCTCGACACACTCTACAATGCTGAACTAAGACAAAAAACATACGAGGTGAAAGAGAGGAGGGAAAGTGCATTCAAAGCAAACTATTATGATAAGAAAACTGCTGGAAAACCAGAAAGACTTGGTCCTTATCCTAAATGCTTATACTGCAAACAGAAAAATCATATACCCACAAATTGCTTTTGGCATCCTGAGAAGATATGCTCGTTTTGTAAAGAGAAGGGTCATATGGAGCGAGTATGCAGATTGAAAAAGATTCATGATGAAGAAAAACAGTATGTTAGCACTGAAAATGTTGAAAAGGCAATGAGTTCTGTATGCATTAATTCTAATGAAAAGGAAGTGATTGATATCTACATAATGCGTAGAGACAAAATTTTAGCCTCAGCAACAGATTTAAGAGCAAAAGGAACTTGGTTTCTAGATAGTGGATGTAGTAATCATATTACAAATGATTTCTCAATATATTTAAACTACAAGCCACTATATGGGAAGGAAATAGAAGTAGCTGATGGAAATTACATTAAAGTGCTAGGAATTGGGACGATAAGATTGGAAACAAGAGAAAAATTCCTCGATATAAAAGATACCTATTATGTTCCACAAGCGTCACATAATTTGTTAAGTGTGGGACAAATGATGGAGAAAGAATTAAGCATCAATTTCTCAAACAATGAATGCATCATAAAGACAAGTTTTGAAAAAGTTATTCTAAGAATAAAGATGGAAAACAGACTATTTCCAGTAAAGTTCAAAGATTCGGTATCTATAACCAGTTCTGTGTGTATGGCAGCAAAAGACGATACAAAACTTTGGCACAAGCGATTTGGACATCATAACTACTCATCATTGAAGAAAAGCCAGAAGCTAAATATAATAGATGGAGTCCCAAAGTTCTCAACAGTACCTGATCTGTGTGAAACATGTCAACTTGGAAAATTCTGCACGTTACCATTTGGTGAAAGCAGCTGGAACGCAACAAAAAAATTGGAATTAATACATAGTGACGTATGTGGTCCTATGTCAATTAAAACACCTGCTGGAAATAGGTATTTCTTAATTTTTGTAGATGATTACACGAAATTTTGTTGGGTATACTTCCTATCTAGCAGGGCTGAGGTAACCAATCGATTCAGAGAGTTTAAAGCAATGGATGAAAATCAGAGTGGTGAAAGAATCAAAGTGTTAAGAACAGACAACGGAGGTGAGTACACTCCGTATGAACTTGCAGACATATGCAAAAAGGAAGGAATAACACATCAATTCACTGCCCCCTATACAACACAACAAAATGGAGTAAGTGAAAGACGAAACAGAACTTTGATGGATATGGCAAGATGTCTCCTCTATGAAAAAAAGGTTCCATTAAAGTTTTGGGGAGAGGCTGTAAACACATCAACATATTTACTAAATAGACTTCCCACAAAAGGAACCAATGAGTTCAAGACACCATATGAGTTATGGTTTGAAAGAGTTCCAAGTGTAGAACATCTTAGAATATTTGGAAACATTTGTTACAGATATATTCCCAAAGAAAAAAGAACCAAGCTTGATCAAAAGGCAAAAGTTGGAATTCTCATGGGCTATAGTGACACAATAAAAGGCTACCGAATATTGGATATTGAAACAAACAAAATTGTTATTAGCAGGGATGTAATAGTGGATGAAGAAAATGATTGCAAATATGAAGAAAGCAAAGAAGTCAACCAAGACAACAAAAAAAATAACAATATACTTCAGATATTTTAATAACTGAACCATATGGAAGGAACTCAAGAAAATGAAATGGAAAAAATCACAGATATTGATTTACAAACTCAGCATGCACATATACATTACAACACAAGGGAAATTGAAGGAGCAGCTTTAAACCAAAGAGAAGTTATGATAGATAACATGGAACCAGATCCTCCGACACAAAGAAATGAATATCCGGAATTAGAGAAAGAGAATTCAGAAACACATGAACTATTCCTGGAAACTGACATACCTCATTATCATGAAATAAGACCATAAACAGAAGGAAGTGATCAATCAGAACGAGAAAGCTGTGAATTAGAGCCAGCAACTGCTGAAATTGAAACACAAAGTGAACAATTAGAACGAGAAAGCTCTGAATTAGAACCAGAAGTTGCTGAAATTGAAACTGAAAGTAATCAATCAGAACGAGAAAGCTGTGAATTAGAGCCAGCAACTGCTGAAATTGAAACACAAAGTGAACAATTAGAACGAGAAAGCTCTGAATTAGAGCCAGCAACTGCTGAAATTGAAACACAAAGTGAACAATTAGAACGAGAAAGCTCTGAATTAGAACCAGAAGTTGCTGAAATTGAAACACAAAGTGAACAATTAGAACGAGAAAGCTCTGAATTAGAACCNGTGCTGGGAATTGGGACGATAAGATTGGAAACAAGAGAAAAATTCCTCGATATAAAAGATACCTATTATGTTCCACAAGCCTCACATAATTTGTTAAGTGTGGGACAAATGATGGAGAAAGAATTAAGCATCAATTTCTCAAACAATGAATGCATCATAAAGACAATTTTTGAAAAAGTTATTCTAAGAATAAAGATGGAAAACAGACTATTTCCAGTAAAGTTCAAAGATTCGGTATCTATAACCAGTCCTGTGTGTATGGCAGCAAAAGACGATACAAAACTTTGGCACAAGCGATTTGGACATCATAACTACTCATCATTGAAGAAAAGCCAGAAGCTAAACATAATAGATGGAGTCCCAAAGTTCTCAACAGTACCTGATCTGTGTGAAACATGTCAACTTGGAAAATTCTGCAGGTTACCATTTGGTGAAAGCAGCTGGAACGCAACAAAAAAATTGGAATTAATACATAGTGACGTATGTGGTCCTATGTCAATTAAAACACCTGCTGGAAATAGGTATTTCTTAATTTTTGTAGATGATTACACGAAATTTTGTTGGGTATACTTCCTATCTAGCAGGGCTGAGGTAACCAATCGATTCAGAGAGTTTAAAGCAATGGCTGAAAATCAGAGTGGTGAAAGAATCAAAGTGTTAAGAACAGACAACAGAGGTGAGTACACTCCGTATGAACTTGCAGACATATGCAAAAAGGAAGGAATAACACATCAATTCACTGCCCCCTATACAGCACAACAAAATGGAGTAAGTGAAAGACTAAACAGAACTTTGATGGATATGGCAAGATGTCTCCTCTATGAAAAAAAGGTTCCATTAAAGTTTTGGGGAGAGGCTGTAAACACATCAACGTATTTACTAAATAGACTTCCCACAAAAGGAACCAATGAGTTCAAGACACCATATGAGTTATGGTTTGAAAGAGTTCCAAGTGTAGAACATCTTAGAATATTTGGAAGCATTTGTTACATATATTCCCAAAGAAAAAAGAACCAAGCTTGATCAAAAGGCAAAAGTTGGAATTCTCATGGGCTATAGTGACACAACAAAAGGCTACCGAATATTGGATATTGAAACAAACAAAATTGTTATTAGCAGGGATGTAATAGTGGATGAAGAAAATGATTGCAAATATGAAGAAAGCAAAGAAGTCAACCAAGACAACAAAAAAAATATCAATATACTTCAGATATTTTCAGAACTGAACCATATGGAAGGAACTCAAGAAAATGAAATGGAAAAAATCACAGATATTGATTTACAAACTCAGCATGCACATATACATTACAACACAAGGGAAACTGAAGGAGCAGCTTTAAACCAAAGAGAAGTTATGATAGATAACATGGAACCAGATCCTCCGACACAAAGAAATGAATATCCGGAATTAGAGAAAGAGAATTCAGAAACACATGAACTATTCCTGGAAACTGACATACCTCATTATCATGAAATAAGACCAGAAACAGAAGGAAGTGATCAATCAGAACGAGAAAGCTGTGAATTAGAGCCAGCAACTGCTGAAATTGAAACACAAAGTGAACAATTAGAACGAGAAAGCTCTGAATTAGAACCAGAAGTTGCTGAAATTGAAACTGAAAGTAATCAATCAGAACGAGAAAGCTCTGAATTAGAACCAGAAGTTGCTGAAACTGAAACAGAAAGTGATCAATCAGAACGAGAAATCTTTGAAATACAGCCAGAAGCTGCTGAAAGTGATCAAAGTGAAGAGAGACCCGTCAGAGGGTATAGAAAGCTTACATATATTTACCAGAGGTGCCTAATGATAAAGGAGCCAGACACTTTAACTCAAGCACTGGAGCACGATGGCTGGAAACGAGCAATGGAAGAAGAACTGCATATGATAAGGAAAAATCAAACATGGAGTCTAGTGGATAAACCAAAAGACAAACAACCTATTGGAGTCAAATGGGTATTTAGAACAAAGCTGAACTCCGATGGAAGCATAAATAAGTTAAAAGCAAGATTAGTGGAAAAAGGATACTCACAAAAGGAAGGAGTGGACTTCACTGAAACATTTGCTCCGGTGGCACGACTTGATACAATCAAATTGATTCTTGCCACAGCAGCCCGTAAAAATTGGAAAGTATTTCATTTAGATGTGAAATCCGCCTTCCTAAATGGCACACTTCAGGAAACAATTTACATAAATCAGCCTCCAGGTTTTGTAAATGCTGGAGAGGAAGGGAAAGTCTTACTTTTACATAAAGCTTTGTATGGACTGAAGCAGGCTCCGAGAGAGTGGTATAGCAAAATAGATACCTATTTCAAAATGCAAGGTTTCAGGAGGAGCAAAAATGACACTACTCTATATGTTCTAGAAAACAAAGATGGGAAAGTAATCATATCATTATATGTAGACGATATCCTTATCACTGGAAGCAACAAACAACAAGTAGAATCACAGAAGGAAGATCTGCAGAAAGCATTTGAAATGTCAGATTTAGGAGAAATGAGCTACTTTCTTGGAATGGAAATCAAACAATACAAGGACCGCATCTTTCTCTCACAAACCAAATACTCTAAAGACTTAATAAACAAGTATAGGCTGGAGAAAGGAAGACATGCTTCAATACCATTATCTCCTGATGCAAAACCTACACAGATTAAAGCACACCAGAATCAAATTATTTCGGATCCTGGAAATTTGGCAGAAGAAAAAACCTACAGAAGTATAATTGGTTCACTTCTATACTTATCAGCTACAAGGCCGGATATCACATTCGCAGTAAGCCTACTTTCAAGGTTTATGGCAAATCCACATCAGAATCACTTTGAAGCAGCGATAAAAATTCTCAAATATGTCAAGTGTTCTATAAATCTTGGAATTTCATTTAAGAAAAATACTAACCTCTCACTTGAGTGTTATGTTGACAGTGATTATGCAGGAGATACCAACGATTACAAGTCAACCACGGGGTATGTTTTTGCACTAGGAGGCACTGCTTTCGCTTGGAACAGCAAAAAACAGGAAGTAATTGCCCAATCTTCAGCCGAAGCTGAATACATGGCAGGGGCAGCGGTGGCAAATCATGTGGTGTGGATACTGAAAATTTTCGAAGACCTGGGAATAAAGATAAAGAAACCTGTAAGCTTGCAAATTGACAACAAATCAGCCATATGCATCGCAAAAAGTCCAATTCAATTTGGAAGGTGCAAACACATCAACATCAAATATCACGTACTCAGAGACTATGTACAAGATGGAGTCGTCAAATTAGAATATATACCATCAGAAGAACAACCCGCAGACATCTTAACGAAACTTCTTTATCCTAAGCAATTCTGCTATCTACGGAATAAGTTAGGGATTATAGAAGACCCAGGTATCAAGGAAACTAAAGGAAACTTGGACCTTACACATCAAGGAGGAGTGATGAGTGCTGATGAAGCAGTCCAAGCATATTTGGTGAAGCCAGCGGCGGAAGAAGAGCTTTATCTATGACCTGTGAAGAATAGGAAAGGAGCCAGATTCAATTGGGCGAACAAAATGTGTTAATTGGGTCATTGGAATTGCAGCCCAAGCATAAAGCCCAACAAAGAAGCCCAAATACAAAAAATGGAAAGTCTTCTGCAACCCAGGTATCAAGGAAACTAAAGGAAACTTGGACCTTACACATCAAGGAGGAGTGATGAGCGCTGATGAAGCAGTCCAAGCATATTTGGTGAAGGCAGCGGCGGAAGAAGAACTTTATCTATGAACTGTAAAGAATAGGAAAGGAGGCAGATTCAATTAGGCGAACAAAATGTGTTAATTGAGTCATTGGAATTGCAGCCCAAGCATAAAGCCCAACAAAGAAGCTCAAACACAAAAAATGGAAAGTCGTCTGCAATAAAGGAATTAAAAGAATAATTATGTTATGAAAATTACAGAATAGAAAGTGCAACAATTAGTGTGGTAATTGAGCAACAATTAACACACTAATTATGCAAGCAATAAATGTAATCATCTTCTATATATTCCGGTAATCACCGATGAATAAAATATCCTTTTGTTCTTCTTGACAGCTTCTTAAAACCAAAACTCAATCATCCCTTTGGTTGAAGAAGAGCCGACTTCCAGATCGCAAGTGGCACAAATCCTTTCACTTGGAAGTGGATTTGAGGTGATCCGAGCATCAGTAAGCCCCATATCAGTGATGATGTCTAATATATACTTCCTTTGATTAAAAAATATCCCTTCAGGGGAGTATGAAATCTCTAGCCCCAAAAAAAATGTAGCCTGACCAAAATCCTTGATTGTAAAAAGTTGATGAAGATATTTTTTTACCAATAACACATCAGAGGTGGAAGTTCCGCATAAGAGAATGTCGTCAACATATACGATAAGAATCAAGAAGCTCTGTTGTATCCCTGATAAGTGAATAAGCAGTGGTCATATCTAGATTGTTTGAATCCAAACTTGAGAAGTTGTTTCGTAAGTTCTGAATTCCATTGGCGAGATGCATGTTTCAACCCATACAATGATCGCTGAAGAACACAGATGTTACCTGGTTGCTGCTGTGGACAACCATCAGGAATATCCATATATACAATTTCGTCGAGATGGCCATGGAGGAAAGCGTTGTTTATATCAATTTGATGTAGAGATAGATTTTCGCTTATAGCCCAGGCGAGAATAAGACAAACAGTGGCAGGCATAGCGATAGGGGAGAAACTGCCCGTATAATCAATGCCCTTGATTTGATGAAATCCCTTCGCAACAAGTCGTGCCATATATCGGGCAACTGAGCCATCGGAATTAAGCTTGGTCTTGAAGACCCGTCTCCAACCGATGGGGCGATGGCCATGCGGGAGCGGTACAATAGACCATGTATTGTTCTTCTCAAGTGCGTGAATCTCGGCATTCATCGCTTCAACCCATTCAGGTTGAGTGCTAGCTTCCAAGTAATTCAGTGGTTCATGGATTGTGTTCACAAAGTCACTGAGCCATGTTGGGGTTTGGTTGGACAAGTGATTTTACGGCGAAGAGTGTGTTCTGGGATTGTAATTTGGTTGATGGGGGCAGTTGAGGGAGTGTGCTCTGGGATTTGTTCTGGAATTGGGTTTATGTTGGAGCTGGGAATAATGTCATGGGAGATGGAAGCAGGGGAAGATATTAGTTCCAGTTCGGGTGGAGTCGGAATTGATGCTGGAAGATTTGGGAATAAAGGTGTATGTATGGGTAGATGGTCAACAGAAGGTAAATTGTCGCTGATGGTGAGTAAAGGGAAAATGTGTTCATAGAATTGAACATCACGTGAAACAAAAATGTTATAGGTAGAGATATCAAGAAGCTTATATCCTTTCTTTCCATTAGCATAACCGAGGAAAACACATTTGTGAGCTCGAGAAGCAAATTTATCAAGGTGATGAGTTGTGTTTTTAGCGAAACAGAGGCAACCAAAAATTCGGAGGAGAATGTAATCTGGGGGGCTGCCAAAAAGTCTAAAATATGGGGTATCCAAGTTTAAAACAGCCATAGGGAGACGGTTAGTGAGGAAAGTCGCAGGGAGTATGCATTCTCCCCAATAAAACAGCAGAATGGATGAATGGGATTGAAGAACTCTTGCCGTTTCGAGGAGGTGTTTGTGTTTTCTCTCAACGATCCCATTCTGTTGGGGAGTATAAGAGCAAGAGGTTTGATGAAGAATGCCTCGAGAGGCAAAGAGTTGTTTGCACTGAATACTTAAGAATTCAGCGCCATTATCCGAACGAATGGATTTTACAAGAGAATTGTGTTGAGTTAAGATTCGGTTCAAGAATGTTTCAAGCAAGGTAACAGTCTGGGACTTAGTGCGCATCAGGAATGTCCAGGTTGAGCGACTGAAATCATCAACAAGGGTTAAAATATGTCGGGCATTGATAGTAGATGGGGTATGATAAGGCCCCCAAATATCTAAATGGACTAATTCAAAAGGAGAAGTTGTGTTAATTGAATAGGTGTGAAATGGAAGACGTTGTTGTTTAGAAAAATGACATGTGTCACATGGATCATTAGATATAGGGGATTCAGCATACTTTAATGCCTTTAGTACCTTAAAGGATGTGTGACCGAGGCGACAATGCCATAGGTATGAGTTTGGTATAGGAGATGATAAGCTAGAGTAGGCATTATATGAAAAATCAGCAGACTTAAGAGTTAAAAAATCAAGTTGGGAAAGTAAGTTTGAGAAATGTAATAACATTGATGTAGCCAAAGAAGAGTTATCAATGATATAAAGGTTTCCAGCAAATTTCCCGACTGCCACCACGGATTTAGTCTTCAGTTCCTGAAAAATGCAATTAGATGCAGTGAAGATGGTGGTGATGTTGGATTGGGTGGCTAGTTTGTTTACGGATAACAGATTATAATGGAATGAGGATAAATAAAGCACCTCATCTAGAGTCAAGGTATGGTGTAAGGATATGGGTCCAGTTTTTGTCACAAAGCATACAGTTCCATCTGGTAGTTTGACAGGGTTAGGGGATGTAAGTTCTGTAAGTTCGCTAAAGAGGGTCTGGTTGTGACATATATGACTAGAGGCTCCTGTGTCCACAATCATAAAACTTGAAATTACGTTATTTGAAAGCATATGTGGAGAAGTCATACCTGCGAAATCAGTATGTGCAAAATGCACCTGGTAAGTGGATCACATTCCTTGTTTCAGGAACATTTGTTGTATTCCCTGCAGCATTCCAAGAATAGATTCATTTTGTTGAGGCAAATCAGAATTATTTTCTGCTCCAGATTGCACCAAGTTAGTTATTTGATCATCAACATTCATGGCAGGGGCGAGATTAGCATATTCTTTAGGAACTCCTTTTCCTTGTGTGTTGCGAAGAGTCTTATACCATTCGGGAATGCATGTGATTAGAAAACAACCTTCCTTTGTATGCCCAGTACGTTTGCAATGTGTGCAAAATCTNGAATTCGTGTTTACGTCATTTGAGGGTTTCAATTCCTTTTTTATGGAATCGCTTATAAATATTTATGATTCGAGATTTTGATTGCTGTGTATTGAATCCGCTTCGTGTTGAATTTCTCAGCATGCTGATCCTATTGGAAGCAGATTAGGGAAAGAAGCGGTCGTTGAAGCTGCAGGACCAGATTGCATTGTGCCAGGGCAAGCTGCTCCCGTCAAATTACTTGGTGTTAAGGTAATTTCTTCAGTTTCTTTTCATGACTTGAAATGATGTTGAGTGTGTTTTATTTTATCCTCCATTATCAAGGTGTGGCCTATTGAAATGAACTTGAAGTTTATTGAACCTGTTGGACGTGAACTTCAATCAATTGGAAGGGTATTCCTGCATCATAATTTCTAAATTTGTGAATTTCCTGGTTTTTGAATGTGAATTTGATATGGGAAAGCTTGAAAACATATACTTATGAACAGATAATGGATTCAGCTTTGGAACTTATGAACAAATCGTTCATAGAACGCTGATGAAATTGTGTGGTAGAGTGGCATTTTGTTCTTGAGAATACAAAAGTATGCTTTGTGAAGAGTGATCATAGGCTCTGTGTGGAGACAAGGAACTTATTATTCTTGTTTTTGTTTTCTTTGTGCTTTTCCATTGGAATGGAAACTGAAGTATGCAATAGATTTACCATTTTAATTACAACAACTATATCTTTGATTCTTGCTTGAGTCTTAATATGTTCATCTTTACACTTTGCCCTGCCTCCTCCATTAGGCTACCTTCACTGTCATCTGCGTACATAATGTAAAGTTGTAAGAAAATGATTCAATTTATTCATAGTTTTCTCTAGTATATTTATCTTACAGATTTCTACAATATGACAATAAATAATAGTCTATTCTAGGATAAGAAAAAGAATGTCCTATGTGTCATTTGTCTTCAGCCTCATATCTTGATCTTATTGAGCCACACAATTGTTATCATTGCATTCATCGAGGCATGATCCTTGAATGTTTGATTCACGGCAACAATATCCAACGTAGAAACTATTTTTATCACATATTTCTCCTTAGGTCATCTTTGTCCGTCCGGACAGTTGTTTCTCTTTCTCCACATCAGCTTTCTCTATGTACACATCATCATTCTTAATTTTTAATATTAATATCAATATTTTTATATATAACTTTCCTCTCATCCTTGCATCAATGTCCGGACACTTATATTTATTATTTTTTTGTATTACATATTTTTTATGTAAATACGAATTTGGTAATCGAAAATTACTAAATTGATAGGTATTTAATTCGGTTTTGGTTATTAAAATCATAATTAAAATCATTTAATCGAATCGATTAAAACATATAAATCAATAAAACGATCGTTTTTTCACATCTAATATATAACAATCATAATATTATCGATAAAATTATT
>RWGZ01001264.1:181725-198985 GCA_009725065.1 Utricularia reniformis | reverse complement strand
TATATTACTGGTATACCACCCGGTACGTCAAATTTCGTTCGGTACCAGTATTTTTTTTCGTACCGTCCGATACCAGGTATTCGGGTCGATTTGCGGATTTTTTTGGGTCTAATCCTAAAATACTAATTAGATATTAATATTTTTAAAGATAAAATAAAATAAAATTGGTATCAACCGGTATACCGATCGTACCGCTCATAACTGTCCGGACCGATACGTAATTCTAGATCGGTATGAAAACATTGATTCTATGTAGGACAACGGAGGCGAAGCATGGCACATGCAGGTTGAGAACTTATTTTTGCATTTAATTAGAATTAAATGGGGGGTTTTAGCTAAATAATCTGCCAACAATTAGTTGGCAAAATAACCTGTATCGATAAAAATATTATTAAGTACCCTGTATTTTTACTTTATTAGTTAAATAACCTATATTAATATATATTTTAATTAAAATATATCAATTAAAAATTTATAATAAATTAAATTATGATATATTAATATTCAATTGACTTTAACAACTTTGAATTCAATACATTTACATTGTAAAAATAATTAAATTCGTGTAATAAATAGTAAGAACTTGTTAAAATAAACTAAATTACGATAATATAATATTGATAAAATATTATATCGAGAGACACGTGAAATACCAGTCACCAATCGATATATTGGGTATACTCTACGAATCGGAACATATGTTTTCATATTAATCGATATGTGAAATACATGCGATATCGAGTTATAGTGCCACATACTGATCTATATTTTCATATTTTAATTTCACATATCGATCGATATGAAAACATATGTTCTAATTCGGTCGACCGATACTTCGGTATTTCACGTGTCGCCCGATATAATATTTAACAATATTTTCATATCGTAATTTAATTTATTTTAGCAAGTTCTTACGATTTATTACACAAATTTAATTATTTTTACAACGTAAATGTATTGAATTCAAACTCGTTAAAGTCAATTCGATCTTAATATATCATAATTTAATTGTTATATATTTTTAATTAATATATAAATTATTTCATTTATTTTAATTTTAAATATATTAACATAGGTTATTTAACTAATAATGTAAGAAAGCAAGCTACTTAACAAATTCTTTATCTATACATGTTATTTTGCCAATTAAATGTTCGCAGAGAGTTATTTAACTAAAAAGCCCGAATTAAATGGAATGATTTAGCCAATTATTTTATTAGATATTACAATTGTTGAAATATAAAATTTGGGGATCAACATAAATGGTTGAAAACTCTGATCAGGAAGAATAGCAACGAATTATCCACATCATTGCTTGCCTTATTTGACTAGATACTGGACTTGTAATTGTGGATTTTATTTTAATATTTGGGTTTGATTCCAACATAGCCTCTCGTGAAGTGAAGCCTATTTACCAAGCGGAGACCATCTCTAAGATAGCATAACTAAATAGTGTGAATACCTTTAGTAAATAAATCAATAATTTGCTCTTTTGTAGAACAATGAACAATACTAATCTTCCATTTCCTATGTAGTTCACGAACATCATAATATTTAATTGAAATATTTTTCGTCCGACCGTTAAACACCGGATCCTTTACCATTGCAATTGCATTTGACGAGTCACATTTTATGACGGTTGGTTTTTTGCCTAAATCTATATATGAGTCTTACAGCTCGAACAATATCAGCTCTTGAATTTGTGAGAAAATACCTGCTATTACCAAGTGATTCTATTTTCATTGGTTCACACGCATCATAATGTATCAATTGGAGTTTTGAAGTGGCTTTGGAGTGGAGTTTTGGAGTTTTGGAGTTTTGCAGTGGAGTTTTGGAGTTGTGGAGTTGTGGAGATGATGACCAGTTCAAAATATAAAGTCCATTCTTTATCTGTATTTTGATGATTTGTTCACCTTTAGATGTAGAGATTAAACAATTATCTAGGGGGGTGTGCATGAAAATGCGATAATTCGAAAAACCGAGGTAACCGAACCGATTTTCCGGTTATCCCAACTGCAAATACTTAATCGGATTGGATTGGATGATGTTTCAAATCAGTTACAGTTTTTCAAAATCCATATCTGATCCGATCAGATATTTATATTATATTATTTTTTCTAATTTTGTAAAGTTAAAACATTATATATGGTAATACATTTTTNCCTTTGGACGCAGAAGAACAGGCTGTTACGCTGCCGAATTCTTCTTGCTTTCTTTACCTCGTCATTTTCATTAGCCTGTTTTGTATGAACTTTGTTTCATTTCTTTAGTGAGCAGGCTAAGAGCATAATCAGCTCTTAGTCGAGTGGTTTTCACCCAAATTCACGGGGTTTCCACTATATATTGCCGTGTATTTACTTTGATTTTGAGCTTTTAATTGTCTTCCCCATTTTAAAGAAATCAGAATCGAGTTCGTTTGTTGAACGAACCGGACGACTGTTGGTACCCCTAAAAAGGGACAATAACAGATATTAATATTTTTAAAGATAAAATAAAATAAAATTGGTATCAACCGGTATACCGGTCGTACCGCTCATAACTGTCCGGACCGATACGTAATTCTATATCGGTATGAAAACATTGATTCTATGTAGGACAACGGAGGCGAAGCATGGCACATGCAGGTTGAGAACTTATTTTTGCATTTAATTAGAATTAAATGGGTGGTTTTAGCTAAATAATCTGCCAACAATTAGTTGGCAAAATAACCTGTATGGATAAAAAAATTATTAAGTACCCTATTTTTTTACTTTATTAGTTAAATAAACTATATTAATATATATTTTAATTAAAATATATCAATTACAAATTTATAATAAATTAAATTATGATATATTAATATCCAATTGACTTTAACAACTTTGAATTCAATACATTTACATTGTAAAGATAATAAAATTCGTGTAATAAATAGTAAGAACTTGTTAAGATAAACTAAATTAATATAATATAATATTGATAAAATATTATATCGAGAGACACGTGAAATACCAGTCATCAATCGATATATTGGGTATACTCTACGAATCGGAACATATGCTTTCATATTAATCGATATGTGAAATACATGCGATATCGAGTTATAGTGCCACATACTGATCTATATTTTCATATTTTAATTTCACATATCGATCGATATGAAAACATATGTTCTAATTCGGTCGACCGATACTTCGGTATTTCACGTGTCGCCCGATATAATATTTAACAATATTTTCATATCGTAATTTAATTTATTTTAGCAAGTTCTTACGATTGATTACACAAATTTAATTATTTTTACAACGTAAATGTATTGAATTCAAACTCGTTAAAGTCAATTCGATCTTAATATATCATAATTTAATTTGTTATATATTTTTAATTAATATATAAATTATTTCATTTATTTTAATTTTAAATATATTAACATAGGTTATTTAACTAATAAATGTAAGAAAGCAAGCTACTTAACAAATTCTTTATCTATACATGTTATTTTGCCAATTAAATGTTGGCAGAGAGTTATTTAACTAAAAAGCCCGAATTAAATGGAATGATTTAGCCAATTATTTTATTAGATATTACAATTGTCGAAATATAAAATTTGGGGATCAACAGATATGGTTGAAAACTCTGATAAGGAAGAATAGCAACCAATTATCCATATCATTGCTTGCCTTATTTGACTAGATACTGGACTTGTAATTGTGGACTTTATTTTAATATTTGGGTTTGATTCCAACATAGCCTCTCGTGAAGTGAAGCCTATTTACCAAGCGGAGACATCTCTAAGATATCATAATTAAATAGTGTGAATACCTTTAGTAAATAAATCAATAATTTGCTCTTTTGTAGAACAATGAACAATACTAATCTTCCATTTCCTATGTAGTTTACGAACATCATAATATTTAATTGAAATATTTTTCGTCCGACCGTTAAACACCGGATCCTTTACCATTGCAATTGCATTTGACGAGTCACATTTTATGACGGTTGGTTTTTTGCATAAATCTATATATGAGTCTTACAGCTCGAACAATATCAGCTCTTGAATTTGTGAGAAAATACCTGCTATTGCCAAGTAATTCTATTTTCATTGGTTCACACGCATCATAATATATCAATTGGAGTTTTGAAGTGGCTTTGGAAGAAACATCAAGAAAAGATCTCTTTGTATGTTTGTCTTTGACAGTAATGTAGAGATGATGGTCCATTTTCATATTAAGTGCAAACCTCTTATCAATTTTTTATTTGCAACAACTTCCATTGCCTTATAGTTTGCATGACCGAAATGTTTATGTCGGTAATTATCAACTTTTCCAATCATAAGAGCTTGAATTGTCTTGTTGCTTACACGACTTTGTTGTGGAGATGATGACCAGTTCAAAATATAAAGTCCATTTTTATATGTATTTTGATGATTTGTTCACCTTTAGATGTAGAGATTAAACAATTATCTAGGGGGGTGTGCATGAAAATGCGATGATTCGAAAAACCGAGGTAACCGAACCGATTTTCCGGTTATCCCAACTGCAAATACTTAATCGGATTGGATTGGATGAGGTTTCAAATCAGTTACAGTTTTTCAAAATTCATATCTGATCCGATCAGATATTTATATTATATTATTTTTTCTAATTTTGTAAAGTTAAAACATTATATATAGTAATATATTTTTTCCTTATTATAAATATTTGTTTTTTCCGTTAATATTATTATTTTTCTTTTATTCTTAATTTTCAGAAATAACTGATATGAAAGAAGATCAAATAATCAATATCGGACATTGATTTTTGAAATTCATATGTTTCTAGTAAGTTGGATAATTATTTAGATATTTTATATTATCATTTAAAAGATAATTAATTTTACAATTGATTTTATTTTTATAGGTCATGATTAAGAATATCTAAGTGAATTATGTTTATTTTTTGTAGATTCCTACACTTAGAAGAAAAAAATAATTAATTGTTTACATGCATTTGTTTTAATTCAATTATTGTATTAAATTCAAGTTTTACTTTATGGATGTTTGAAAATTATAAATGTACGTTTTTTTATTGTTTTATAATTTATATATTTATCAAATAAGTAATATTTTTGGGTGATTAGCTGTAATTTCTTATAATAAATTATAATTAAAAAAATAAAAAAATAAGTATCTCCAAATCGATCCGTAAACCGATCCACTACTGCTAATCGGTTTCGGATCATGATTTTTCCGATCCGTATCCATCGGATCGGATAAAAAAATGATGATCGGATTAGTTACCTGATCCACGCACACCCCTACAATTACCTTGATAATAATTCACCATCAATCCTTTTTCAATAAGTTGGTTGATACTTAGTTGATTCATTCCAACTTTCGGCACCCATAAAACCCCCTATATTACTTTGAGACTTTATGGTGTATTCATCTTCACTTTCCCTTTACCTTTGCTTTGATTATTAAACCATTTTCCAATTTTCACCAGTGCTTTGTAAGATTCATCGAGCTCATAAAAATGTGATTTATGATTTGAGACATTCTTTGAGATGTAAATAAAGTTTGAACATTTTCTTCTTGATTCTCATTTTCTGAAGAGATGGTTGAACCAACATTATAAGATGTTTTTTTTGTAGGACATACTCTATTAACATAACCTTATTGTTTACATATCTTGCAATTTGCCTCTAATATGTAATAACAATACTTCTCGAAATGAGATGACTTCTTACCGATTTGACAGGAGCCAAACTTTCTTTTCAATTTTTTGTCCTCTTTGTTGTTTTGTATTTTTCCTTCAGATCTTAAAGATTTCTCTATAATACCTAAATTTTCAAGAATAGCATTCTCAATTACATGATACTCCTTATTTCTTTGCTCTAGGGCCTGAAGGACACAACTCACTTTTGCAAGTGTGAGTTATCTGTAATCATGAGAACACTCTAAGGCACTTACTTTGGATTCAAGATTTATTCTTACTGTTTGAATAATTTTCATTGCAACTGAAAACACATATTTTTGATCTCCCATCATGGCTAGTTGATTTACAATATTAGAAATTTTGTCAACATATTGTTTTACGGTTTTTGTGGAGTTCATCTGCAATCTGTCAAAATCTTGCCGGAGACTAAATATTTTTAATTCTCTAGTTCTTTCATCACCCTCAAATTCTTGTTTGAGTTTTAGCTAGATTTGTTTAGCGGAGAGACAAGGCATTATCCTTGGTATGATGCATCGATCTAGGCCAGATGTTATAGCAACTTTGGCCTATCATCTTCGAGCGACCAGATCCTCATATATGTTGATAGCTACTGAGGAGGCTGAAGCTGGCTGTGGAATTGGTGTGTCGTCCAACACTGATTTCCACAGGTTCGTGGCTTCTAAAAAAACTTGCATATGATGTGCCCATACTAGATAATCTCCATTGAACTTCCAAATTGCATCTGTTCCAGTAGCATCCATTTGCGAAGTTTATGCATCAGAATAATTATAACTCAATTCTTTTTCTTCTTCCTTTGAACCTGGTTGGCTCCTTGATTCTCTTTACCGTGAATTCTCATATGACCACCCAAAGCTCTTGATGATTTGAACGCTTTGTTGCAGAGTTTACATATATATTCAATGGGATCATCACCTTCTCTAGTAACCTTCAACTTGAATTTCAACCTCAAACCCTGAGATGATTTTTGAATTTCAGCCATGGAATGATAATACGAAGGCTTCCCAAGAATGATAGTAATATATAAGCAAAGTTCAAAACAAGCAAATCTTGTATACATTCATTGAAGCGGGAGTATATCTTCTTATAAAGTTATAAATATTAATTTAGGGCTTTAACTATCTTCCAAAGTTTTTATTTCCTGCTTCTCAGTAATATATTATTGAAACATAATACGAAAATACAAATAAATAGAACTGGTCAAGGCAGCTTATGTGGATTAAATTAAAGGTTGTTTTATTAAATTAAATTACACTACATACAATAAATATTTAATTATAATAACCGAGAATATTACCTTTATGAGATCAATATTGAAATGAATTTCAATGTGAGGTCATAAATGAAATTCCATCAAGAAGATTGTGTCAAACTGTCAGTTAACCGTGGACAAAACTTATACCAGTGATATGTTGGTTATATGATTACTCATTTATTTAATTCTTTGATATTAAATATGTACATTGTTATGAATTTATCTTTGATTATTTAAAAATGAACTGATATAAATTGTTAAGGTAGTATTTTATAGAATTTAAGTACTTTTATACTATTTTTGTGCACGTAAAAATGTAATTGGTCCGAACTCAAACATAAATTTAACGGGTTCAAAATAAATGAACATGAAGACAAGCACGAACACAAAAATGAACGAAAATAAAAATTTTAGAAATATGAAACATGTTAGAACAATTTTTCTTTCAATGTATAATGCAAACAAATATGATTAGCCAAACTCGGCTAGTTCGAATCATATAACACTCATACATATAATCAAATACAACTAAACATTCTTTATATGCATTTCCAAGGAAATATGGCGTAAAAGTTGAACGAATATGTTCATAAATGTGAAAATAAGATTGAGTATTGGAAATATTAACCCAAATAAAAATTATGAGTGATCAATTCTTGAGAAAACTAATTAAATCCAGAATAACATTCCAAATTATATTGATTTGTTAATTTTTAAAACATACATCAGCTTTCCATCATTTTTTATTGAATACAATATATGCCTTTTGTTTTCGAAAATATTTCAATATAAATTTTTATAAACAATCCTAACTAGCAAAATAATAATATTTAATTGGAAATTCGAATAGAGCGATTTTCGAAATCGTGGGTTTGGCTAAGCAGCCGTGGATCTATTTAAAAAATTTAAATTAAATTAAAAATTTAATGTTTAATTATTATTCCAAAGTATTTTCAATAACTAATAATTATTAATTAGTTAATTTCTATTAACCTAATAATTAAATATTATCATATTTCATATCTATCTATATTTATTCATTTTTAAATAATCAATGATTTATTCATATCAATCATTAAATATTTAAATTAAAAAGTAATCATATAACAGTCATATCACTCTTATATACAAAATAACAAAGGTGTTTATATTAATATAAATTTAAAATCACTGATATATTAACAAATGTGTTGATATTTAGCCTACGAATATCTTAAAGAGTTCAGAATTGACTCGGAGAAATATGTACCGGAGAAATATGCAACATTATCTTGTTAAAACACTAATTTGTCTTACAATGTTTTGTTATTATATTTCATAGTAATTTTACTTCGTATATAAACTCAAAAAAATACAGGACGTAAGGGTCAAATATAAACGATTTTGGAACTTTGGGGGCCAACCATACAATTTTTAAACTTTAAGGCATGGTGTTTACAAATTTAAAAAATTTGAGGGTCAACCACACACATTATGTAAATTTTGTGTGCTTCATAAGCAATTTTGAAACTATAAGGGCATCGTCTTAATACTATTTCGAAGATTGAGGATCATCCTTGCAATTTTATATATCCCTCAATCAAATATATAATATTTATTTGATGTTGTTACAGAAAATTTCCATCTACAATATGTCTGATGATACCATCTTTTTTTATCACAATTTTTTATTATTTTCTAAAACAGATAAAAAATTATATCAAATTAAATAATCTTAACATTATATTCGATATTATGATTTTTTACTTCCTTAATAACTAAAGGCTGAGTTATAATGCATCTTTTGGGGTATAAAGTAATTCATGTCACTTTGTTCTACAATGATGTCGCGTGTGTGTATGTATCCATCGATAAGATTTAATAACAATTTAATTATATCATGAATAGTATTCCATCTTCGCTCAAACTATTTAACATTTCAATACACTATATTGTCCAAAGAACTACATATAACACTACAAGAAGTCTCTTTCTTATCATGCAAAAACTATGCATCCATTGTCATCAATTTCCACAGGAAATTGGCTACCTGCTCATTGTTCAAATGTATCCCAAACTCGATATGTCTCTATGCATAAGACAAAGACATGTTGCATTATCTGTAATTAGTTACCACAACCACCACAAATACAACTTCAAATGTATTAGTCTCAGTGTCAGATTCACCAACGCTAGTAGGTTATCATTAACAAATCGTCATATATGGAGATCAACTTTTAAAGACACAAACTATATCCATCTTACATGTTTTAGTGTTTCCACCGAGTAACCTCGTGAATTATTTGCTAAAAGAATTCAGTCATCCCTTTGTACTACCTTCTTAGTTCTTAAGGTCGTAAAGTATAATCTTAATCGGGGTATTATGAAATGCTTTAAAACTGTGTCTCGACTTGGTTTTAATATGATAAAATCCAACGTCATAGGAATAAATGTTCTAGCTTTTGATGTATAGCTATTAGATTTCATTGTCATATGGATGACAAAAAGACTCACTATTAGTTTAAATCATCATTGGGAAATTTACACAAATACATTTTTTTCAAATCCAACTTTAAAAAATACATTTAGTTTTTAAACACTTTCATAACTACATTTTTTTTATTTTTCTTTATTATTTAAATTATAAATAATACATTTTTATAACAAATATAAAAGTAAAAGTCTTTTTTATAATTTTTAAAAATACATAACTACTTATTTAAAGAATAAATACCATGAAATCAATATTTTATTATCGGCAAGTACGACAAAAAACTAGGCGACACCAATATTTTAATTGGTACTACCCGAGATCCGGTTATCGGGTAGAACCTGGGGTTTCCTGGGTTCGACCTGAAAAAATAAAAAACTATATTTTTTTATTTATTTGTTTTTTAAAATATAAATTTTGGTACAAACCGATATATCGAACATTACGATTCGGAAAGGTATACCGGCCTATACCAATGTTTCATGCAATGTTTTCATTCCGATATGGAATTTGGTTCCGTTCCGAATCGATATGTTCGATATATCGGTCTGTACCAAAATTTATTTTTTTAAAAACAAATAAATAAAAAAAATACAGTTTTAAATGTTTTTCAGGTCGAACCCGGGAAACCCTAGGTTCTACCCAAAAACCTAATCTCGAGTGATATCAATTAAAATACCGATGTCGCCCAGTTTTTATCGAACTTGCCGATTATAAAACATTGTATTTGATTTTTAAATAAGTAGTTTTGTAATTTTTTAAATTATAAAAAGAGCATTACTTTATAGTTGTTATAAAAATGTATTATTAATAATTTAAATAATAAAGAAAAATAAAAAAATGTAGTTATGAAAGCATTTAAAAAATAAATGTATTTTTGAAAGTTAAATTTGAAAAAGAATGTGTTTATGTATATTCCCCCTATATCATCCCTATTATATATTTTTATTAAAAACATATTTTAAATATAACAAATGAATATTATATACAAAGATACGTTAAGTGTATCCAATATTCTAGTCTCATTAAGGAAACATTCTCCGTTATAATATTTGATTTAAATATTATCTCTAGTATAATTTACTTAAACCGACTTAAATTTAATTATAATAAGCTTCCCTGACCAGTGACCAATTCTATATTTGTATTTTCGTATAGAAAATTCATTACTTAAAAGGAGAATGGAGAAGCGGGAAATAAAAACATTGGGAGGTACTTAAAACGCTAAATTAAGATTTATAAGAAGATATACTCCCGCTTCAGTGAATCTATACAAGATTTTCTCGTTGTCAACTTTGCTTATATATTACTGTCATTCTTGGGAAGCCTTCGTATTATCATTCCATGTCTGAAATTCAAAAATCATCGCAAGGTTTGAGGCTGAAATTCAAGTTGAAGGTTCCTAGAGAAGGTGATGATCCCGTTGAATGTATCTGTAAACTCTGCAACAAAGCATTCAAATCATCAAGACCTTTGGGTGGTTATATGAGGAGAATTCACGGTAAAGAGGATCAGGGTTTCAATGATGCGTTGTGCATTTCATGTTGTCCCAAAGCAACAGAAATCCAAGTACCAATCAATCTGAAAAGGAAGCTTGAGGAAGGAACAAATAAATCACAACAAATATGTTCAGTTTGTGGTCAGGGTTTCAGTTCTATGAGAGGGTTGTCTGGTCATATGCAATCTCACCTTGAGAGAAAATGGCGTGGACTTGTAGAGCCACAGTCACCACCGCATGTGAAAGTTAAGACGATCCATCCATTTTCATCTTCTAATAAGAGAGTTTCTTTACCCAAATGGGGTTCTATAGCGCAGCGATGGAGTTGTTCTAGATATGAAACTGCAATTTCGTTGAGTGATTCAACGTCGAGCTCAGTTGATACGGAGATGATTGAAGCTGCTCGTATTCTTGTATCATTATCTCAATCAATGCCCAAATCAAACTTTCCAATCAAAGCCGAAGAGAAGGGTTGTTTTATGCTTCCCGATTTGAATGAAATCCCTCCTTTGGAAGATCAATGAAGCTGTAGATTGTGATTTTATAATGAGTTTTGTTCATTAACATTTTCATGTACAAATTCTGAAATTGATAATATATTCATTTTTTCATTGTTACATTAACAAGATAGACTTTTGATTACGAGTGTAGTTAAAAATTATCGTTTAACAACATAAATTACTGAAGAAGATTGAAGAAAAGTAACTTGAAAATAAAGATGTAATATTGAGATTTGATACTTTAGATTACACGAATATTCTTATATATCTACAAGTCTCTCCTATATTCTATCACAACCAAATAAATAAATATGTATTTGGATATAATGAATATTTATTTGATTCCATGAACGTGATATCAGCAATTTATGTATTCTAAGTCCTTCATAATATTGTTAATATTAATTTGAACTAACTAAAATATCTTGTACCAAAAAATGTGAATATATATTGATGTAAAGTGTAATCTAGGTTTCATATTGTACACTAATTTCTCAAAATCTCAGTCCAATCAAAGTTAGGAGTTATAATCTAGTAGAAG
This sequence comes from Utricularia reniformis, assembly GCA_009725065.1. NCBI lineage: Eukaryota > Viridiplantae > Streptophyta > Magnoliopsida > Lamiales > Lentibulariaceae > Utricularia > Utricularia reniformis. Next base: position 187,028 of record RWGZ01001264.1, on the reverse strand, counting down.
ATGGATAGTGATGCATTAGAAGATGGGTATTTGAACCTACAAGTTGGATATAGAAATTAACAATTTTAATAAATGAAAATATTAATTCAAATTTTGATAAAGTTATCATACTTTATATATGGCATATATACGGTTTCATTTCTTAAGCCATCCAATTAGGCATTGGGTGATGGCGAGGGAGAGTAAGATTTCAAGAATCTAATTGCCCAAACAAAAGGTAGGTTTATTCATATGCTTGGATTAGGGATCTTATTTGATCGTAACGACCATGTTCATTTATATTTTTTTTATATTGTTCAAATACTTTATGCGAATCCGTATATTCATTCTTTTCGTTCGAATAACTCGTTTGAATGATATATTCAAATTTGTTCGAATTTCATATTAAAATTCAACCTAATAAATTATTTTTAGAAAAGAATAAGAGAAAATAGTATAATATGCATAACTAAATAAAAAAGTATAAAGAATATTAAAGAGAAAACTCCTTTTTTCTCATAGAAAGACAAATTCTGAGAAGAATCAAAGTTCCGGATTTATTATGCCACCCTTTAGCATATCTGCATTCATTTAGTTAATTTATTCACTTGGTCACCATTAAATAATCGGGTTGGCGATCTATCAACCACTCAGTTATCTCTTTGTAGGACAATTTCTAGTTTATTCCTACGTATAGTCAGGCCATAAGGAATTCCTTTGATATTTAAGGAGTATATTGATACGAAATATGATCTATTTGAGTTTTTTTAATTATAACATTCTAATAACGTATTTATATTATATATAATTAAAATAATATATTTGATATCACACGACATGCATATTCCGATAAAGTCGGAAATGAAGCATATCGATATATTTAGATGATGTGCTTGTCTTGTGACTTTTGGGAGTATTTCGGTCGAATTACTTTTTTCGGTAGACATTTTTGCTTAATTTGGAGGACTAATGTATCATTATTTACTATTTAGGTTTCTGTAAATAGATGGCCGTAAAACTTCTAATTGAGTGGACAATAAATCTATATAAACAATGTGAGATTGTTGAAAGAATAGGGATTTTAGATGACCTAATTATGGTTCCACTAGACACCACTTTATGCGATACAAAATTGATGAATATGATGGGTTGAAGATGATCAACTTTTTTTGTAATTAATATCTCTCGTTCTCTTTTTATAAATATACAAATTTGATGTTTATAGTGAATTCCAATGTTATGGACAAGATGATTTTTTATTCTTTATTTTACATAAAGATTTTCCACCCACAAAATCTGAACTTTTTCCTTCTTTTTCCCGATTACTTTTTCAAAACTTTCATAGGACCCTTACGCATAAAAATTGTATACTTTTTATTACTGATTTTTAAGAGAAGATTATGCTCTTAGCCTGTTCACTAATGAAATAACTCATAGTCAATACAAGAGAGGCTAATGAAAATGACAAGGTAAAGAAATCGGTAAGAATTTCGGCAGGGTAACGGCCTGTTCTTCCGCGTCCAAAGGGTCCTGCTATTTCCGTCGTCTTGCCATGTATTTATAGAGTTCATAGTGTGTGTAAATCACGCTCCGTAATTGCCTCTGACGAGTTTGTTAGAGGTTGTTATCGCGGGATGTAAAACGAGGTCGGGACCGAGGTGTGGCCTGCGTGATCGGGCCCGAAGTGTGGTAAACGTGGGAAGGCCCGAAGCGTGGTAAATGTGAGTTGTAACCGTTCTGTAACCGTTTGGACCGAACCCAGGTGCCAGCTGGCAGAAAACGCTTTATTTCGTTAAGGTCAGCTTCGGTCCTGTAGTTGAACATCGGGCCGCTCTTCCTTAGAGGCGTAAGTGGGTTGCAGGGATTCATTTTCGCCATTTGAATTGGCCCAATCGTTGCTGGGCCTTACCCATCACAAGGTACCCGGTCCTAGAGTTCTCATCACTAGCCACTCGGGCTTGATTGCCAATCGCAGAGGTGATACAAGGCCGATCACATAATGTTTGCACATTAATGAGAACAAGAGACCGTACTTGTAGGTAGTGAGAGTCCAGGGGACCGAAGTTTGCCTTAGTGTATGGATCGATCACGCTTAAGACCTAATAACGTATATTTAAATTATACTTTTATTTTCGTTATTCTTTAAATATTTATTCCCAACCCGCGCCTCTTCACCTTCGGTAGTTCAAGANCGGCCGGATTTAGAGTTAAGTTTCCAAGAAAACAGAGAAGACGCAAAGAAGAGCGGGGTGCGAGGAAATCAATGTCTGGTGTGCGCCTATTTATAGTAGCATCGACGCTGTAAATGTAATTTTTAACTCGGTGATGTAGTGTGTTACTTACCAAGTTGTCGGTTACATTTCCAAGTCACTTACTATTTTAAAATATAATTATTTTAAAATTTAAATATAACTCTCATTATTTCATATATTATTATCATAGAGCCTATACAAGTTTTGAAATAATATCTCGGCTTTCATCTTTTGAAATATTCATGTTAAAGCGTAAAAATGTACTCGATCAAATTCGACTCAATCAGATCTAATAGCATAGTTCATTCTTAGACCAATTAGTTCATCTATCCAACATGTTGAACAAGAGTGATGAGTAAGGCTTACCCATAGTTTTACAATAAGTAGATTAGATAAAGACATGTTATTATTTTATGAAGATATTTATTTAAAATATATTCATAGTTCTTGATTAGACCAAAATACCCTTTTTGTGCATTATTGAACTAAATTGTAAACATGAGGTAATTAAGATAAAGAGTAGGGTTGTATAAAAAGGAAATAAGGAATAGTGAAGAATATACTATTTAAGATCCACTTGAGTGCTTTAAATACTATTTCCATTGGATTCACAATTATATCCATCTAACCTAACCTATATGTTAGCTAACATGTGAGTCACCCGGATCGGAAGGCTGCCTGTTCCGGCCCGACCTGAATTTTTAGGACAAATTTCTGCTTAGCCACCAGCGATTGGACCGGCCGGTTGGATCCATTCGTTGATTAGAGGGGGAGTTAGGCCAAACTAGCCTTGATGATCTAACCCACCCAAACCTACAAAATCTAGCATATGACCAATTTTTCTTATTAGGGTTGGGCTTTTGTAATCCAACATTACAATTAGGTATTGAGTTTGTTTCAATATTCGTAAGACCTAAACTCGTAGAGATCTCATTATGGTTTTGTTTTAGTCTTCAATTTACGGTCTTAAGACTAAGACCAAGACTAAATCCCGTAAAAAAATATTTTTTTAATGTATATACACCAAATATTTATTGGGTTTCTTTAGTTCATCTTTTTAAAATTAAAGTATGGTGACACATTGTGAGGTGTGGTGAGATGTAATGATCGTGAATTTTTAAATATATTTTATAAAATTGTAGTATTATGATTGTGAGTTATGTAAAAATATTAATATACTCTTATATACAAAAAATAATAAATATAATCATATTATAATTAATTGAGGTAATGAATTAGTCTGTTCTAAAATCACAATGACACTACAGTTGGTTTTAAGTTTTAACAGATGTGATGAAATCATGATTTTTTTAGCGATTATCACATCACAATTAAACTTGTGTTTTGTGCATCATACAAAAATCACGATCTTGACGTCGCACCACCGTTTTAATTTGAGTTCCAAACGAACCCATTATTTTCAATTCAAATTTAATTGTGCATAAATTATTTATAAATATTATTATATTTAATATTTAATATTTTCTAATTTTTTTAAACCATAATTAAAAGGATTATTTTCAATTATTGATAAATTTTGAGTAAAATAATAATCATCATTCAATAGCGTTTTAAACAATCATTTAATTATTTTTTTATGATTTGCATAAATTATATAATTAGTAAAATATTATTATTTATTTATATTTATATTATAAAAAAATATTGGGCTAAAGAACTGGATGAATTCTCGTTTTTTGGTCTTTGGTCTTAGATTGGTCTATCTTATATATACTTAAAGATCGTATCAATAGGCTTATATATATAATTAAGTTTATGACTCGGTCTTTTATAAATCCAAAGATCGGAAAAAATCAATTCGAACAGTTCAGGCTAGTCTTTTCCCCACCATTATAAGCTTATTTCTTGTGGAGATAATTTCTCATAGCTCTTACCATTATGTGGTGGAGATAATTTCTCCTATTTTTTTGTAAAAAGTTTAAAATTCAGGTATACTATTATGGTATATGGAAAATTTAGTCATATTGTTTATATCCATTATATAATTTAAATATTGAAGGTATTGATCTTGCCAATGGGTCAAATCAAATCTGACTTTATTTCGTTGGAATTTAAATTTTAATAAAATTGAAAAAAAAGGTAGGGTTTTAAGAGTATGCTAAGATCATTTTCTTACTAAATATTACAATGAAGTTAGAATTTTATATGAGTTGCGTCTTTCTTTAAGTTAATAGTATACTTTTTTGATTAATCATATTTGATTTTATTAGATTTTGTCTCTTAAATTTATAGAAACTTTTGGGACCTGACCATTAAATAAAAAGGATCAATCTCCAAACTTTCATAGTTTTGATAAATGTGATATTTATAGTTTGTAATAGCATATCTACTCTCAAAACTTTAAGGTTTTTAATATTTGATCCTCCAAATTTAAAATATTGGATAATTTAGATAATCAAAATGGCAAAATCGATCCCAAAATTTAATTTTGGCCGAGAATCTCAATTGTCAAAATTGAAAATTTGTGGATTAATTATGTCATATAAATTAAATTTTGAGATTGATTGCCAAAACTTACAAGATATGGGAACTGTTTTGTTATCTTGAAAATTTGAGATCACAATTACAATAAGTATAAAACTTTGAGAATTAAAATTGTCAAAATCATGAAAATGTGATGATCAAATTTGTATGTTGCCCAATAAAAAAATTAAATTTATGTTGTTTTTTATTATTTTATGTTTTATTATTCATAATAATTAATGAAATTTAAATATAGGTATGTGAAAGTATTAATACTTAATATTTATAAAAGGAAAATACATGAAGGGATAATTATATGATCTGCAGACTGCAATGCACCGAGAATTAATTTTAACGAACCAAACAACCAGTTACATCATACTATTTACTCATAATTAATCCATTCATCTAAGATTCGGTTATCATGTTTGAAATATCATCATTAATTAAGTATAACCAATTACGTTATTTATTAAAATTAATAAATTTTCACAATTATTTTTCAAAAAAACGTAAATTGTATCCAATTTTGTTATTTTCCGAAAATCAGTATTTATCAATTCAAAATCTAGCTATATTAACAAAAAT
>RWGZ01001264.1:0-172521 GCA_009725065.1 Utricularia reniformis | reverse complement strand
ATTAATCTAATGGTTTGGTGGTATTAGAAAGAAAAATCAAAGATGAATTTTTATGTTCACACATGTGTTCATACTTGAGAATTTGCCTATAGAAGGACGTGATCATCTTCATTAGAAATCATCCCAATATCATAGCAAGAGACTTGCAATTGTAGAATTCTCTCCTTCTAAATTGCATCTTGTTTTGATTTCTTCTTTCTCGGGTTGTAATATTTCTTTATCATAGTGGAATATTACACTTTGGTAGTGTTCGAGGACGTAGACATAATTTTGTCAAACCTCGTTAAATTCTGGTGTTCTTATTTGCATTTATTTATTCAATAGTCATAACAATATCGCGCTTCCGCAATAATTGGTATCGGAGCAATGTTATACTGAGTATGCATGTATCTACTCACTATATTCACGACATGTGAAATGTCAGATCTCGTACAGACCATAGCATACATCAAACTACCAACACTGGCATATGACACCTTTGACATATATTCTCGATATTCATTCGTCTTTGAAGATAGAGCAGCACAAAGATTAAAATAAGGTGTCAATGGGGTGTTGATAGGCTTCATCTTATCATTAATATTGAACATGTTACGTATCCTTTTCAAATACTGAGTTTGAGTCAAACTTACTCTCCCCAATTTCATATCTCTTGTTATCTCCATACCGAGAATCTTTTGTGCTTTGCCAAGATCTTTCATCTCAAATTCTTCTTTAAGTTGATTCTTCAAATGCTCAATTTCTTCAATATCTTTTGAAGCTATTAGCATATCATCAACGTAGAGGAGCAAGTATATAAAAGATCCATCTTGTAGTTTGCGTAGATAAACACAATGATCATACTTACTTCTAGTATATCTTTGTGTCAGCATAAACTTGTCAAATCTTTTGTATCATTGTCTAGGAGACTGCTTCAACCGTACAAAGATTTTCCAAGTTTGCAAACCAATCTTCCTTACCAGCATCCTTGAACCCATCTGGTTGAGTCATATAAATTTCTTCGTCCAAATCACCATGCAAGAATACAGTCTTCACATCCAATTGAACTAGTTCTAAATCCAGCTGGACTACCAAAACCAACAAAATTCTAATAGAAAAATGTTTCACAACAAGAGAGAATACCTCATTGTAATCGATTCATTCCTTTTGAGCATATCCTTTAGCTACCAATCTTGCTTTGTATCGTATGCTATTCTTGTATGGAAATCTTTTTTTTTTCAAATGCCCATTTGCATCCAATTGACTTCTTTCTTTGTGATAGATGAGTCAACTTTGATGTTTGATTCTTATCTAATGATTCAATTTCGTCAAGTATGGCTTTCCTCCACTTGGTATATTGTGAACTTTTTACAGCTTCACAATATGAGATATGAATATCGTCATCTTCAATTCCTGATGCATAAGCCACAACATCGATATAGCTAGAAGGTCTTGCGATTTTTCTTTTTTTTTCTCAATGCAATCGGTAAATCTTGAGTACTTGACTCATCGCTGGTGGATGTTTCATGCGGATTCCCTTCAAGCACCGAATCCGACTTTGTAGGTTCTTCAAGTAATATTGGATCTACAATTCTGCTTAGTAACTCCACCTGTTTCGGTGTTTCCTCCACCTGTCTCGGAGTACTCTCATTTGGCTCACCAACTCCTTTATTCAACATTGGAGATTCATCAAATGTCACGTCTCTGCTAAAGATGATTTTTTCTGTCTCAGGGCACCATAGCCGAAAGCCTTTCACACCAAAAGTAATTCCCATGAATAATGCATTCTTTGCTCTTGGATCCAACTTAGACTCTTTCACGTGATAATAAGCATCACATCCAAACACGTGTAATGAATCGTAATATGTAGAAGGCTTCCTGAACCACTTCTCCATTGGTGTCATTCCATCAATAGCAGTTGAAGGTAGACGATTGATGATATGACATGTATATGTCACCACTTCAGCCCAGAATTGTCTTTTCAATTCACCATTCGATAGCATGCATCGAACTTTTTTCGAGCAAAGTTCGATTCAACCTTTATGCAACTCCATTTTGTTGTGGTGTATTCCTTACCATGAAGTGACGAACGATCCACTCATCCTTGCAAAATTTATCAAACACCAAATTCTTGTATTCTCTGCCATTGTCTGTTCGGAGAACCTTAAACTTTCTGTCTGTTTGATTTTCCATCTTCATCTTCCATGAAGTGAAGATTCCAAACACTTTGTCTTTAGACTTCATAGGAGAAACTCAAACTCTTCATGAAAAATCATCAATAAAGATAACATAATATGAGTTACCTCCCAACAAAAGTTTCTTTGAAGAGCCCTATACATATGAGTGGATGTAGTCCATAATACCCTTGGTATTATGTTTCGTCTTTCCAAACTTTTCTTTCATCTTTTTCCCTTCGATACAATGTTTGCAGAAATCCAATTCGCATGTACCAACATCTATCAATAATCCTTGCTTTGATAGAACTTCCAATGATTTTTGACCACCATGTCCCAACCGCATATGCCATAATTTAGCATTTTTTTTTCGGATGCTAATGTTGTTGTCCCAATAACAGTATTACCTTGATAGTAATACAAATTATTGTTTCCTTGAATTCCTTTCATCACCATGCGTGATTCGGTCATGACCTCCAATACTTCACCCTTCATAGTTATGGTAAAGTCTTTCCTTGACAATACTCCCAAAGAAATGAGATTTTTTGCCTAGCTAGGTACATATCGGACGTTGGTCAATATTCTGTGTGAACCATCATCATTTCGTAGTCGGACTGAGCCAATTCCCTTGGTGACACATGGATTGTCGTTTGCTGTGTACACAATTCCTCCATCTTGTTCTTTGAAATCATAGAACCAGTCACGACGAGGACACATGTGGTAACTACAGCCTGAATCCAAAATCCATGTTCTTGAATTGTTGTTCGATTGACAAACAACCAATGAAATGTCTGAGTCGTCATCATACTCAGCTACATTTGAATCAACGATAACTTTCCTTTTCCAGATTTGGCCAAGTTCTTCAGTTTGGGACAATCATTCTTCTAATGTCATTTCTCCCGACAAAAGACACATTCATCATTTTTCGGTTTAGTTTTGGAATTCATTTTCTCCTTCTTCTTGCCATGTACAAGTAGAGCTTCAGTATATGCATTTCTATTTGACTTTTCTTTTTTCCGCATTTCGTAGCTATGTAATGCACTACATACTTCCTCGAGAGAAATTTCCCCATTTCCATGTAGAAGTGTAGTCTCGAGGTGCTTGAACTCACTCGGAAGAGATCCCAGCAATATCAACGCCAAATCGTCATCTCTAAAATCCACATCCACATTCATTAAGTCTGAAACTAGCTGATTGAACATAGTGATGTACTCATTTAAAGTTGTGCCCACATCATAAGTAAACCGATACAACATCCTCTTCAAATGAAGCTTATTTTGGATAGTTTTCTTCAAGAATTGATCCTCTAAAGCATTCCATAATTTTTCAGCAGAAGTCTCTTTCGAATACTTGTACTTCAATTGTTTTGAGAGGCATGATCTTATGTTACCACAAACTAGACGATTTAGCATCAACCAATTTGCATCCTTAATTTCTCCCGGCTTTAATTTTTTATGGTAATATCAAGACATAGCTGAAATAGCATATCTTAAACTTCACTTTGCCATATTATAAAGTGACTAAATCCATCGAAAATCTCCACCGCAAGTCTGGCGCTTGTTATACTTGGTCTTACCATGGTGGCAAGACCCGCCGGTATAACATTCTTCACATCCTCCATTTATTATAAAATAACCAATAACAACGACAATGATAACCAAATGCAAAAATGTAACTTTTCTGATGTGGAAGATCAGACTTGCTGCAATCACAGAGCATACTCAGTATAACCTTGCTCCGATACCAATTGTTGCGGAAGCATGATGTTGTTATGGCTATTGATAAATAAATGCAAATAAGAACACCAAAATTTAACGAGGTTCGGCAAAATTATGCCTACGTCCTCGAACACTACAAAAGTGTAATATTCTACTATAATCAAGAAAGGTGCACTGGGAGGCTGTTAAATGGATTCTAAGGTACATACTTAATACCTTAGAGGTTGGTATCATATTCGAGCATGATGAAACAATTGGAGAATTGATAGTTGGATATTGTGATTCTAACTATGCTGGTGATTTGGATAAACGTCGATCTACTACTGGTTATTTGTTTACTCTTACAAAGGACCGGTATGTTGGAGGTCTACTTTACAGTCTACAGTTGTTTTGTCTACCATTGAGGCATAGTACATGGAAGCTACAGAGGCAGTAAAGGAAGCTTCATGGGTTGTTGGGTGAACTTGGAGTCAAACAACAGAATATATCTATGCATTGTGACAGTCAAAGTGATATTCATTTGGCTAAAAACCAAGTTTATCATGTAATGACGAAGCATATCGATGTTCGATATCACTTTATTCGGGGTATTCTGGAGAAATGACAAATTCAAATCCAGAAAATAAATACTACCGATAATCCTGCAGATATGTTGACCAAAGTTGTAACATCAATCAAGTTCAAACATTGTTTGGACTTGATTAATGTCAATCGAATTGGCGCTTAAAACGCATTGGAGGACACTAACAACGTTTTGGGAGAAATGTTGAAAATTGGAAATTAGCCAAGGTGAAGATTTGAAATATTGGCTAATAAGAATAGAAGATGATAGAGTTTGACTAGTCAACAACACATGCTAAATGAAATCATTAATCTAATGATTTGGTGACATTAGAAAGAAAAATCAAAGATAGATTTCTATGTTCACACATGTGTTCATACTTGAGAATTTGTCTATAAAAGGACATTATCATCTTCATTAGAAATCATCCCAAGATCATAGTAAGAGACTTACAATTGTAGAATTATCTCCTTTTAAATTGCATCTTGTTTTGATTTCTTCTTTCTTGGGTTGTAATATTTCTTGATCATAGTAGAATATTACACTTTGGTAGTGTTCGAGAACGTATGCATAATTTTGCCGATCCTCATTAAATTTTGGTGTTCTTATTTGTATTTATTTATTCAATAGTCATAACAACATCACACTTCCGCAACATTAGTGAAAATAAGCGTGTGAATTGATGTTTATTTGTTATATTAAAGTTTCAAACAAATGGTTAATTGCTATGTGATTTTAAATAAACAATTTTAAGTTAAAATTTTAATTTATACTAGTTGGACTTTATAAAATAGCAAGATGACGAAAACATTTAATGAATATCCATTCTATTCATCAATTGTGTATAATGAATTGTTTCTTGAAATTTCATTTTAATTTTTGAATTTATCTCATATTGTTTATTGAAGTTTGATAGATTAGATTTTTTAAAATAAAGTGTCATCACATAATAATTAGATTCTATTCTATCGTATTTTAAATCAGAATATATAATTTACATGGTATAAGAGTCTTTTGTTCGGTTTCAATTTGAATGTAAGATAAATTTGGTAAGAATAAAATACATCATTATATAATCATTTGTTCAAATCTTTAAAGTGCAATTTCTGTTAGGTGTGGAGATCGATATTGATATCGATCGGTTACACTTAGACGAGGACCGATTGGCAATGTAGTCGATCGGGGCACACATGGAAGACGGGATGGTCGGTATTGGTACCGATCGGTCGAGGACCGAAGTACGCAATACCGAATGTAACAAAAAGGACCGAAGCAATCGGTAGAGGACCAATGGCATGTGACCCGAAGATATGAGATGGAGGCAATCGGTCGAGGACCGAACTGAGATATGGTGGGGCTCATTAGTCAAAGATATCGGCAGTTATGGAAAGAGATATTGAAGGAAATAATATCATATCAAATCAGTATATATGGACGCATATATATGATTTGATTATGAATAATCATATATGAAAATATGATCAAATATTAGGAATATTTGTTTGTTACCTTAATATCTCAACCACCTCATCTATATAAAGGGGTCTTAGGGTTCATTGTTATGTACTTCAATACTCTTGTATTCCGGATTTCCTATTCGTGTGTGTGTGTGTGTTGTAATCTTCTCAAATGATAGTGAATTTGGCCGTTTCCGCCGGTCACGTGGTTTTTTCCCTTTCCGGGTTTCCACGTTAATTTCTTGTGTCGTTGTTTTCTCTTTGCTTTAATTCTCGGGTTTCACTTAATCAATCGAGGTTGTTCGCACACGTGTTTAATCCCCAACAATTTCCTTATCATGATGAGTCCAATTCAAGCTCTATTGTTGTAATTTTGGATATCCATATATTCTAATATGAGTCCAATTCAAAATAAAAAACTTATCCAAATTTAAAACATTGGGAAACATTAGCTAGCGTGGAAATGCTTAGGGGTGGGAACATGTTCAACCCAACGGGTTACGAATCGAACCCGTTAAACCCGTCAACCTGTATGGGTTGGTCCAACGGATTGAGAATTTTTCTTGACCCGTCAACGAGTTGACCTGACAGGTTGAAAAACCTAAACCTTAAAATTTATAAAAAAAATCAAAATTGACCACTTCAACCAGTCAATCCGTACGGGTCGACCCGTACGAAATGACGGGTTGAAAATCACGACCCAACCCGTACAATGATATTTAACAGGTCAATCCACCAATTGATCTGTCTGTACTGGTTGGGTTGGTCCATACACACACCTAAAAATACTGTAGAATTAAATTAAATAAGATGAAAATATAATATTTTAAAGTAAGATCTGAAAAATACAAAATAAAATTTAATATCTTGATCGACGTGGCAGTCTATGATTGGTGATCGGGCAATCATGACTCCCGCGTTCTGGACTAACCACACAATCTCGGTTGCCTTATCTCCGACGTGTTCATTTTCACCAAAACCCTTGAAATCTCAGAAGATGCACATCTCTAAAGGCAAAAAACCATGCTCAAAACTCTTCGATCAATTTCCTTACCGCTGGAAATGGCTTCAAAAATTGGATTCGCCGTACCAAGACAAAAACTCTTTTCAATGCAGTTCAGGAAACCAATGTTTTCTGTTTGTTCATTACCCTCCTCTGCGCCTTGGGTTTATCCACTTCAATTTCATGTTAGGAAACAGTTCCTCCGCCGCAGGCTTTTTGTTGTAGCACCTAACGCTACCGCCGATCAACCAGGTTTGAATCGTTGATGATTTTGTCAATTTTTTTTACTAAAAAACATGATTGTTAGCTTGATGACCATAACGATATCTTCAGATTTGTTATACTGAATCATTTCGATTTTCAGGCCAGTTCCAAGAAGGTGAAACTGTTGATAGCAATGTGTTGCCCTATTGCAGCATTGATAACAAACGGAAAAGGACTATTGGTGAAATGGAACAAGAATTTCTTCAGGCACTTCAGGTAATGAATGACATACATCCTTGGCACCATTTTTTCTTTTGGTTTTCGACTTTTGATAATGTTTTGGCAGGCTTTTTATTATGAGGGAAAGTCTATCATGTCCAATGAGGAATTTGATAACCTCAAAGAAGAACTCATGTGGGAAGGCAGCGGCGTTGTCATGCTAAGTAATTGCTCTTTCATATCAGCTTCTTTCATGCTATACTAATTTAACCTTACAATTGTATGCTCTGTTTGGCATAGGTGCTGATGAGCAGAGGTTTTTGGAAGCTTCAATGGCCTATGTATCCGGGAATCCAATTTTGTCAGATGAAGAATTTGACAACTTGAAACAGAAACTTAAGGTATGAACNTTTTTTTATTATAAAAAAAGGATTTTGAAAGCAAATAAATAAATAATTCATTTTTATTATTATTATCCCGTGTTCAATGTCATAATTTTTATACAAACATATATAATATAACCGAATATTTGTCAATAATAATAACAATGGTACCGGTAATAATGATAATAATAATTATTTTTCATCCAATTAAGTTATCTTACAAATGTGCAAAAGTAAGTATAATTAGTGATGAGGACTCTAGGGGCCCGTATCCTGAATGTGCGGAAGCCCAAGACTTAGAGGATCGATTCAGGTGACAAGAAATGAATCTACGCGGCTCAGATCTACAACTTTGCGATGATCCAGCCCATTTGATGGTAATAGAGCCCGAGAGTCCATGTAATCAGTAGGACCGAAGGATGGCGCCTCAAACCTCGTCATCAAGAGCTGGGTGACCGATCGGTCAGAAACGATTACAAGCCAGCAGCGGGCCGGCTGGCAATTACAGCCGAGTAGTGGGAGCGTCCGTTTCTTTTGTGACATGGATAACGATGTGGTCGGGCGGTTACAGAATATTGTCAGAGCGGTTACATAATGTTTCACATGCATGGTTTCTCATTATAAATGCGAGTTGGAGTCACCAGCTTTCGGGAATTTTTCTAGGCTGTGCGTGCGCCATTACTCTGCGTAAATGCTCTTTGCTTGCATCATTTTGACCTTAGTCATTTTCTTCAACCTTTCGGTTGTCTGTAAATTCAATGTTCTATTCAATATGTTGATTAAGAGTATTTTAAGCTCTTAGTTCGGTGGTTTTTTTCCCTTCTTCTAGGGGTTTCCACTCTATATCGATGTGTCTAGTTTCCATTCGGTATTTTATTATCGTCCATATTTTAAACAAATCATAAACGAATTCAATCTATTGAGAACCTATTGACTATTCGTACCCCGATCTTTTAGACCACAACAATTAGAATTGAGTTTTTCAAAACTAAAGACTTTTATTTAAGAATTACAAAATCTATCTCCTTGTATTATTTTATCATATCTTTTTATTATCTAATACTTTAATTCGAGAATAAATGAAACATACTTCAAATATTGAAAAATAATATTTATCTTCTTTATTTTTATTTTAATTATTAATTATAATCTTTAAATTATGAAACATACTTTAAGATCTAATGGAGTGATACTAAGTTCAATATGTTTTGTTCTTGCAATAAATATTAGGTTTTTTACCAAAATAATGATATTCTCAGTATCACTTTATAAATATCATTGATAGATCTATTTACTGATTTCCATTAGAAAGTTATGGAATCGCACCATCTCTTTTTCTTTTTCTAAAATTGCAAGATATTCTACATCGGTTAAGGGAAGTGTGACCAATTTTGCAATTTTGGTTTTCAAATAACAAATGTATTGCCAACTTTAATTACAAGAACATACTCATATGTTCTTTTTAGATCACCAAGATCTCCTCTTAGGTCCATGTTACTGCGATCATTCCCCTCTTAAAGCATCGCTTATGTCCCTTTGAGATACTGCAGCAACCAAAGCACTGTTTCTGGTGCTGCTTCCTAGGGTTCGTCATAACCTGCTAACGACTCATAGTCCATGGGTAATGTCTAATTAATAGGGTATATGGATGCCGATATTGAATTAGATTTGAACGATCAAAAAATTATACCAGGATATGTATTTACCATCGGTAGTACAATTGCTAGTTAGAAATCTAAAGTGTATAAATGTGCCTCACTTTCCTAGCATAGTATGTATCTCCATAACTTTTTGATGGAGATCAGTAGAAGGATCGATTAGTGGAATATGTATAGGGATGGCCATAGTTCCTTACGTTTGGCAAAGAACTCGATATTTATGTAATGATGAAGAACATTGAGTTGAAATATCACTACATTAAAAAATACTCAATAGGAATGTTCTTTTGATAATGATCAAATGGACTGAAAATTTGAGAGACATGATGACGAATAGAGTCACTTTAAAAAAACTAGTGCTACGTATAGTTATAGTATGACTCTCCAAGTGATTTCGTGAGCATGACATTATTTGGAGATATGGAGATTGGATGACAAGCAACAACACATAAGCGATGATCATTATTGGTGCCAGATTGTGGTGATGAGATGATGATCAGTTGCACTTAATGGAGATTGTTGATAACCCTTAAATCGGGTACCAAGGATGCGTTCTTGTTGAAAACCATTAAACCCGATAACAACGAGGAGTCCTAAATCAAGATGAAGGGGGTCAGGCTCAAGCGAGGATTCGACAGCTGAAATTATCAAGTATTGGATCGGTCCCGGCAATCAGCTTAGGACAATCGGTCCCGACATACATCTTAGGGCCAGCAGACCAATCGGTCCGATAGACTGCTTAGGTCCAGCAGACCGATCGGTCCCGAAAGACTGCGTAGGTCCAAGCAGACTATATAGGTCTTGACAGGCTAGATGTAGACCCATCAGCATGTATCCACGCTTCAGGCTCAACCACGCTTTCTAGCATGGGGAAACACATTGTTAGAGGTGGTTACAGGACGTGGGCCACACGTGCTTCCCCCTCTATAAATGAAGAGCTAAAAGATAAGCTCTGGGAGGCCAAGTTCTGTGAACCAAAATCTGCTATAAATTCATTTGGCTGTTCTTATTCATCTTGTACATTTTCACTTCATTTATTAATGAATTTGCCGTGGAGGTTCTCATCTCGGCAATGTGGTTTTTCCCCTTTCTTAAGGGGTTTTTCCACGTTAAAATCGTCTGTGTTCTTTCCATTTATGTATTTCAAGTTCTCTTCACAAACAACAAATAAAGCCGATTTTCAGAATCCGGTGACTATAGGTACCCCCTAAAAAGGAACCACAACAGTTTGGCGCCGTCCGTGGGGACGATTTGTGGGTTTACCCATTGAGGTCTCTATCTCGATGAGGAATACGTAGGCGACAGATCCCACAATCGATAACGAATCCTCAACAAATAAGGGCATATGCTTTTATTGGAACTATCTTCTTTCATACAAGGATATGAGTTAGGCTTGGACGCGGGGGTTTTGGACGGGTCTGGATTAGTGATAGCTCTGACTAAGTGGAGAAAGTCCTAGAACTTACCAAGAACTTAATTCCCCGCAAGAACTCGCTAGCCAAATCGAAAGTGTGAGAAATGTTACTTTCCAAGGTATTCGTTCTATCGACATGCTGAGAAAAGGGAATATAAATGAGAAGCTTACCTTGGGACTTATAAAAGAACCGGGGCTCCCAAAACCGTAGCCTATCTTTAGACTCTCAGAAGAACATGGACTCTCTAACCAGCAGACATCCATGAATCTGAAGGGTCGGGTTTTTCGTGTTTGGCTTCCGTCCATAGCAGCCTCGCTATGACCAAACCCAAGGGGCTAGTGTTGACAACCCTTAAACCGGGTACCAAAGATGCGTTCTTGTTGAGAACTATTAAACTCGATACCAACAAGGAGTTCTAAACCAGGATGAAGGGGGTCAGGCCCAAGCGAGGATTCGACAGCTGAAATGATCAAGTATTAGATTTGTCTCGACAAAGAGCTTAGGGCAATCGGTCCCGACAGACAGCTTAGGGCCAGCAGAACGATCGGTCCGACAGACTGCATAGAGCCAAGCAGACCGATCGGCCCTGACAGACTGCTTATGTCCCAGCAGACCGATCAGTCACGGCAAGACTGCTTATATCCAGCAGACCGATCGGTCCGGCAGACCGCTTAGGTCCCAACAGACCGATCGGTCCCGACAGACTGCGTATGTCACATCAGACTACATAGGTCTTGACTCATCAGCATGCATTCCACGCTTCAGGCTCAACCACGCTTTCCAGCATGTGGAAACACTTTGTGAGATGTGGTTACAGGACGTGTGTCACACGTGTTTCCCCCTCTATAAATGCAAATCTAAAAGATAAGCTATGGGAGGCCAATTTCTGTGAACCAAAATCTGCTGTAAATTCATTTCACTGTTCTTATTTCTCTTGTACATTTTCACTTCATTTATTAATGAATTTGCCGTGGAGGTTCTTCTCTCGGCAACGTGGTTTTTTTTCTCATTTCTTAAGGGGTTTTTCTACGCTAAAATCGCTTGTGTTCTTTCCATTTCTGTATTTCAAGTTGTCTTCACAAACAACAAAAAATGCCGATTTTCAGAATCCGGTGACTGTGGGTACCCCTAAAAAGGAACCACAACAGATATTATCGACAATGATCAATCTGTCAAGTGTACCAATCAAATAATATCGAAGGAGACAAGTGAACATGCATGACATTTTGAGCTAGAGTTGTCAATCGATTGAGAATCGATCGGAAGATAGATTTGGAAAAAAGTATTTGAAAATCATATCAAATCAGTATATATAGAACCATATATATTATTTAATTATGAAGAATCATATATTTAGATATGACAAATAATAGGAGCTCCAGCTTTACATTATATAAGGAGACTTGGGGTTTGGTAGTTGGATATTTATCGATTTTTTTCATCTACGAGTTTAGATCATTTGTATGTGTTGTATTATTCTTTTAATAACTAATTTGACATTTCTATCGGCCACATGATAGTTCATCCACCTTGGATTTTCATGTTAAACTTTTTATGTCATTTACTTATTTTTCTTCAACGATTTTATTCTCGAATTTCTTTCTTTGATGTATCCATGTTGTTGCAAAGATCCCAATACTAAGGGATGGTTTTTTTATACATACGGCAAGCAACGTGCTTGAATTATTTACGTATATAAAAACAAGAAAATAAGGTAATGATAAAGAGTGTTGTATTAGTGGGGCGGTGGAGTGCAGTAGAAGTGGTCGGCGGTGCCGGTGTAAGTTAAATTATACCGTCAGTGGGTGTTTTTAGTTTTACGTGTTTGGCCAACACGTGACTGACCAGAGCACGTCAGCACGTGCTTAGTTTATTAATATCATGTTTTAATTATTATTACTATTTATTAAACCAAACGGAAAATATCGTAAATATTATATTTATTTGAACATTTGGATGATTTAATCTTATATATTACAATATTTATTATTATACTAATTTTTTATTAAATTGAGATTAATATTTCAAAGTAAAGTTTCCTAATAAATCAATTTTAATTAAAATATATAATTATAAATCTTCAACTTTCTCAGAAAACAACAAAAAAAATTCGACCAATGTTTAAAAGCTCGAATAGAATTTTCGAGAAACCCTAAATTTTTCATATTTATTGAGGATATATATATTTTCCCCAATTTTTCATATTTTTTTAGGATATCTATCTTACATCAAATATGTAAATAAAAAAATTGTAGTCAATAAAAATAATGATATTATAAGAAATTGTTTTGAATTGATATTTTCAAATTGATTTACTTATGTGTGTATTTGACCATTGGGTGAATCCGATAATTTGTAGAATGCCTAATTGATAACTATTTAATTTAAAAAATTAACACATAAAAAGTTATTATCGATTAATATATATGATCAATGGTATATACTAGGCTGTAACAAATCGAACTTAATCCAATTTAAGTATTTTTTAAGGTTTGGGTTTCCTTCGAAATAGACAAAGTTCGGTTCGAGTTTGAAAACTAAAAAAATTATGATTCAAAGTTCGGTTAGGGTTCAACTAGAGTTCGAATTAATTAAAAACAATATATATAATATATTTTTAATATTATAATATTTTTGGCTCGCAAACCGTCTAGCCTCGATTCGTTTGAAATTTTAAGGTTCGATGTTAGGTTCTTAGGAATTCAAACTCGAATCGAGCTAGACTCAGTTTGAAATAATCAAGCTCGAATTTGATCATTGTCCGGCTCGACTTGAGAGATTGGTGAATTGATTTGGTTAGTTGACATGCCTACTATATATCACTATATACCAACCTAAGTTGCATGAGTTTAGGGGTAATAATGTGGGGTACGGAAAATCCATCAACTTAAGATAATAATTGACATTAAAATGATAATTTTAATACATTGAACATAAAAAAAATCAAAGTTTTGATAATTTTTTAAAAAATAGCTAACATTGAATATTAGTGATCATTCTTTGATACTATCATATATTTTATTTTATATCATGAAACTTATTATTTTCATAATTGCTTTTATATCTAAGTAATATTCTTTAGTGATAAGTTTACATTTTTTTAAAATTTAATATGTGCATAGATGGGTTCGTGTACCCAAAGCACACAATGCATATCGAGTGCATGCAATTATCAAAATTCAGCTACCCGTACAACATATATACCACTTATCCAACTCCATAGTATAATTAAATTTCATATGGTATATAAAACATTAAATTCAAGAGAATATTGGATTCACGTGTAGTGTATTGCATTTTATTGAATCCTAAATTTATAGCTTCTTCACCGAATGTCATGTAATCATCATGATATAATAATTATTACTCTTTATTTAATTGTCTTTATCTATTTTTTATTTATAATTATAGCTTACTTATAATTTTATGTATTATGTAAATTATATTGTAAAATCAAAATGTTATCTTAAGATTTCCGAACAAATACATTGAAATTAATATATTTAATATTTGAGTAATAAGATGACTACAATTTCATGGTATGTTTAAAAGCAATCAATTAGATTAGTACAAAATGTAAAAAATTACGAAAACAATTAATTGAATTATTATTTCTATTGAGCTTTTTTGGTATTAGTATGAGAACATGTGAGATATGTATACCAAATACTTATTTTAACGTACGCAAACAAAACAAAATATTAGTGTATTTATCGTTAAAATCATGTTTTTATCGCTATTATTAAAACTAATTGTGAAACAACCATGATTAGGAAATGAAATAAGAGTATCATTCTTCTTTGATTAAAATAATCATATATTTTACATGATATATAAATATAATATTATAGTTATTCCAAATAATTTAAAAAATTTGTGATAATCTCATCTCTTATTAATCACCTCGATTCAAATTAACACATTTTAACATATTTACTAAACATATAAATATTAATAAATGATAAAGAAAACGGAAATAATTTGATAAAGAATCCCTATTTATTTATTACCTTAATAAAAATATTTTGTATTAAAGTTAAATATTTTTTGTTTATAAATCCCATATCTGTTCGTATATGCTTTCTTTTGAACTGTAGGTAACAAATTAGGGGAAAAATTATAAAAAGGGAAAGAATTGGAAAAAGAGAATATTGTCCAAAACTAGGTCAGCACGGGCAGGGGCTGACCAGGTCAGTCCCGCCGGCCTTGAAAAAAAGAAAGATTTCAGTTGGCCAAACTGAGAGGGAATTCATTTACAATTCACATTACTGAATTCAAATTACTAGTTTAATTTGTCTCTGGAGATTGAGACAGGGAGAACTGTGACCTGGGTTGAGATTTTTATAGAGGCCGACTCCGAGAAGTGAAGGAGG
Source organism: Utricularia reniformis (assembly GCA_009725065.1). Classification (NCBI taxonomy): domain Eukaryota; kingdom Viridiplantae; phylum Streptophyta; class Magnoliopsida; order Lamiales; family Lentibulariaceae; genus Utricularia; species Utricularia reniformis. The sequence continues at coordinate 157,376 of RWGZ01001264.1, read as the reverse complement.
AAAGAACGGCGGAGGAAGGGGGGTTTAGTTTTGTTTGTTTGTTTATCTGTTTGAAGAATAGTTGCTGGGTTTTGTGTTTTGTTTGTGATTCATGGAAAGGGCGTCGTTCTTGGGAGAATACGAGAAGCTTCAGATTCGAATGTCAACTCCGAGGTTGTTCTTCTTTACTTTTTGCTCCTTTTTTCTTATGGGTTCTGGAGTTTCTGTTGTTTTCATATTCTGTTCTTTCTCCTTCTTTTTTTTGTTTTTCGGTTTACGTCAGCGAAAACTTGAAGTTATGGAGCAAATTTTAATATTTCTATGAATTTTCCGTTTGATTTCGTCTTCTTGGGAACTCCGATTCGACGACGGTACTATTTCGTCTGATTTCTTCTCTTCCAAGTCACTTTTGATCGGTTTCAATTTTCAAACTCTACTAGAAGACACGAGACATGACTGATTTCTCTATTCAAACGTGTGAAATGAAATACCCGTAATGCCCTTATGACAATATCAAATTTTCCTTGCAGGGTCGTGATCGACAACACTGGTTGCTCCGACGCGACCCGGCTCATGGTAGATTTCTATTTTTTTGATAATTTCTGCTCGATTTGTTCAATTTCGGCATTTTCTTGCAGATTGATAGAGCAGGTAAAGATGGGTTTCTCTTAGAAGTGATTCAAGTTTTAACGGATTTGAATCTATCGATTAAGAAAGCTTACATCTCTTCCGATGGGCGGTGGTTCATGGACGGTAAGATCTTATACTTTATGTGCATTTAATTGCATTTATTCCCTTCGTGATCTTCGATTTTCCTTTCAGTTTTTCATGTGACTGATTTCAATGGAAACAAATTAACCGATGATAGCATCCTTGGTTTCATCGAGCAGGTAAAATCTACTTAATCACACGAATCAAAAGGCTACTCTCTGACTGTTTGTTGATGATCATGTAATTAATTGCATTGCAGTCACTGGTTACAGTCCATTACGGTGGAGTGAAAACTGTTAATACTTTAACAGTGTTAGAATTAACCGGTTCAGATCGAATCGGTCTTCTATCCGAGATTTTCTCTGTGCTTTTCAATCACAAATGTAATGTAGTTGATGCCAAAATATGGACTCACAATGGTAGATTTGCATCCTTGATCTATGTTAATGAAGAAGGATCAAATTCTCTTATTCATGACTACGAAAAGTTAAGTGCAATGCTGATGAATGTTTTAAGGGTTGATAACAATATTCTTAGTGCGAAAACTTGTGTTTCCGTTGAAAGTATGCATACTGAGAGAAGGCTTCATCAGTTGATGTTTGATGATCGGGATTACGATAGGAATCCGATCATGAAAGTGATCTCCGATTCCCCGGTAGTTTCGGTCAAGAACTATTTGGAGAAAGATTACTCAGTTGTTAATATTCATTGCATAGATCGGAATAAGCTTTTGTTCGACATTGTTTGCACTTTCACTGACATGAATTATGTCGTTTTTCATGCTATCGTCGATACATACGAACGAAAAGCCTCGTTGGTACTACTTCTACTACTACAAGTTCATCATATTCTTGAATATAACGTGTTAGATTCTGAGTTTTTCATGTTTGTTTTGATATACAGGAGTTTTTCATTAGGCATATGGATGGAACACCACTTAGTTCAGACACAGAAAAACACCGTGTTGTCGTATGTTTACAAGCAGCAATCGAAAGAAGGGCATATCAGGTACAATCAATAACGAAAACATGTAGAAATTCATGATTCAATGGGCTAGAAGAGTATCATTATAATCCATTCCATAAGAGAAGTGAATCACATTGAAAATGTTAAGTCAAATTAATACTTATGATATTACTTTCTTTATAAATTAGAAGATTTCTATTTCTACAACCGATGTGGGATATCGAACTAGTTTTGGTTTGGTTCAGACTTGCTTCATCATGTTCTTTAGTGCTCGAATCATAGGTTAATTTATTTTTGTTGCCTAAGTTCGATGTGTTTTTCTATCAAAGTTTTTTTTTGTCTAAACTGATACTTACCAGCCCCAAACCCAACCTATAGCTTCGATAGAAATTTATTATCCAATGGGCTGGAATAGTGTCGGTGTAATATAGTTCATAAGAGAAGTGAATCACGTTGAAAATGTTAGGTCAAACGAATTACTTATGATATCAATTTCCTTATAAACTAGAAGATTCTTATTTCCACCACCGATACGAGATATATTTAAACACAACATACATGAAAATTATCTTGTTCTAATCTACAAAAACGCAGGGTGTGAGGATGGAGCTCATTACACCAGATAGAAAAGGGTTACTTGCAGAGGTAATGCGAATATTCCGTGAAAATGGCCTAAATGTAACAATGGCAGAGGTTTCAACATCAAAGGAAATGGCTTGGAACATATTCTATATCACGGATTCGAACGGTAACATACCAGATGCAAAGATCATTGAGTTAGTTCGAAAACAGGTCGGATCAAATAGTCTTAATGTAAAGGAGGAAGCACCTTTAGCTTTTAGTGAAAAAGGTGAAGAAAATGGAGCAATGTTATGGTCATTTGGAGGCATGATCAGGAGGAATTTGTTCAAGTTACTAAAATCTTGCTCATTAATATAACTAGTAAAAACTGGATATTGATCTTTCTGTACATATGCAATTACATAATGTCTATATATTTTGGAAATTTACTTTTTAATCATATAGTATCATTTTTGCATTAAATATATAGTTATTCAAGAGAGTGGCGGGAACTTTAATACTTTTTTAATATTTTTAAAAATCATACACACTTTAATTTATTGTTCTCAAACCATTATAGTTTCTTGAACTTGAATACAATTCACATAATTGAGTTCTTATTAAATCATTATTAAATTATTATTAATAAAACTTGCCAAATAAAAATGGAAAAACAAATATGTTTAAATTATAAATATGAAATATATTTGTTTTATAATTACGTATTTGTTTAATTTGAATAAATTAGGTCTTTACATCTTAACTTTCATAGTTTTAACAAATTTAGTTATCATAGTTTGTAATAATATATTTAATTCCTAAATTTAAAGTTTTTGTAAATTTGGTCTGAACAAGTTTGCAACATATGCTAAATTAGATTCCTTAATTTGATTTCAATTGTTAAAATTGAAAACTTTGGTGTTGTGGTTTAAAAACTAGAGGTACCAACAGTTGTACGGTTCGTTGCAGAACGAACTCGGTTTTAATTTATTTAAAATGAGAGAAACGATTATGAATAAAAAAGGAAATAGACACAGCAAATTTAGAGTGGAAAACCCCTGGAAAATGGGGAAAAACAACTTGACTAAGAGCTGTAAAAGCTTTTAGTCAATTTCTTAATAAAACAATCCATTACAAAATGAGAGGGCTAAAGAAGATGACGAGGGAAAGAATGCGCTAAAGAGAAAACATAAGAGTAATTGCTAATTCTCGTGCGTCCAAAAGGTCATGTTAATCTCGTCGTCAAACCTCCTATTTATAGAGCTAAAATCGCGTGTAATTCACGCCTTGTAACCGTCTCTGACAAGGTTGTTGGAGGTTGTTTTCACACGCTGGAAAACGTGGATATGACCGAAGCGTGATTTGCGTGATCAGGACCGAAGCGTGGATGGCATGGTTAGGCCCGAAGTGCAAGACGCGTGGACTGTAACCGTCTTGATCGATCAATCAGATAGATCTCCGAAGCAGTGGGCATATGCATTGTTGGCCTTTAGACCCCGATTACTGAGCATGGGCTTTTGGGCCAAATCGGATTTCGGGTCCAACTATTCTTGTCGGACAGATCATTTATTGGAAGTTGTATATGGAGCCTACAAATTCGTCTTTTGTCATGGTTTGAGCCTAATCTGGTCCGGGGTAATAGGATTTGAAGGCCTCATCATTTGGTAATCAATTATGCTATAGAAATTAAACTTTATGAGACTAATTTTACCAAAATTTTCAAAATATGATAACTTATTTTGCTATCTTTATACTTTGATAATCACATTTGTTTGCCACAATTATAAAACGTTGAATACCAAAATTATCAAACCATAAAACAGTGAAATCAACTTTGCGTATCACACATTTAATTTATTATCAAGTTATACTTAAGGTTCAACATCTACTTTTAGATCGTAAAAGTAAATTAATAAGACTATGCACTTTATTTTCTTACTTATCGATTTAGTCGAAGCATATTAGATTGAATTTCAAAGCATTGCAATATTTAACTTCTTTGTATTATTATAACATGTATAATTTCATTTTAATATGAAAATATTGATTCTTCCAATTTTATACACTTCAAAACTAATCAAAAGTCACAACACATAATTGGGTCTTGAGCAACCTGGATTTCCGATGCATTGACCACCACACGCGCCTTACGCGCCGCCAGCTCCCAATCAAACCTCCAAATGGACACCAAAAGTAGCACTAAACAGATAACAATTCCGGCCAATAACCCCATAAGCAGACCCCACAAACCTAAATTCATCTTCAACCCCAAAACACCTCCCAATGGAAGAGCAACCAAGTAAAATCCAAATATATTTGCATAAGTCCCCAGCAAAGGCTCCCCTGTTCCTCTAACTATTCCGCCGCACACGGCCACCGGAAAGTTAACAATTTCAACAAAAGCCATTGTCGTCATTGTCCTCTTAACTATCTCTATGATCCCTTTTTCATTGCTGTATAACTTTCCCCATTCTCCTCTTGCTGCAATCATTATACCACAGCCAAGAAACCCACAAATTACGCTTACAATTAGGGAAAAGTAAGCAGATAATAAGGCTGTTTTTGGTCGGAATGCACCGAGCTCGTTCGATACTCGAATTGATGCACAAGTAGCGAGAGAAAGCATGAATGCGAAGATCAAGTAATCGAAGTTTAAAACAATGGCGAATGCCCCAACTGTTGTTCTTGGATTTGGAAGGTGACCGGTAAGAAGAACTAGAATCTCATAGCACCACCATTCTAAGCAGGTTGTTAAGCAACAAGGTCCGGCGAGTTTTAAAAGACGAATCCACTCGCCAGAATCTTGCTTCCTCCAACAATTTTCCGGCCATTTTTCTGATATCAAAATGTATGTTGCTAATGAAATCACGACTGCGGAATCTGTAATCCATACCGCCATTGATATTCCTTCTAGCCCTTTTGATCTGGAAAGGAGTATGTTCACCGGAATGTGCAGCACCGCCGCGACGGCAGAGCTGAACAGAATCGGAAGAGTTATGCTCTGTGCACTCAAGTAAGCTTTAAGGGGACATAACAAAGAAGTTACAACCAAATCTGGGATGAGATAAACTAAATACTTCTTAGCTACTACTGCAATATCTCTCTGTTGTCCGAAGAAGACGAGAATCTTATCAACATTCAACCATAAAATCGAAACTGGGATTGAAACAGCAATAAGCAAAGAAACCATCATCACAAGAGTCCTTCTAAGAAGCTTAAAATTCTTCGCTCCAAATCCTTGCCCACAAATCGGCTCCATCGCACCACAGAGTCCATTCAAGACTGAAAATCCCGTAACATTACCAAAAGTGAAACCGAGAATTGCTCCGGCGAGAGGGAGTTCTCCTAGACGGCCAAGAAACGCGGTGGTGATGGCGGTTTTGGCGAACCACGTCAAGTTCATTGCTGCAAGTGGGGCGGCGATTGGGAATTGAGTTCTGAACTCTGAGTAAAGGGTTTCTAGACGAAAAACTTCCGGCCATTTTTGAGAAATGGGAGGATCGAGTTCCGATTTAGAGATTTCCATGGCTTAATTGATTGATTCTGGGGAAATGAAATCAAAATATGAATAGGATGAAAGTATGGTGGAATGCTGATGGTGAAGTGGGAGCTTCGTCAGCGAGAAATGCGTTGTGCATGGGAAGCGTGAGTGTTTTGAATTGATGACTTTATTACAATAATGAAAAAAAAAAGAATAATAAGCTTTTTATTTCATTATTGGATGAAATAATTAATTAAATATAATAAAATAAACCAGTTGTGTTAAATAAATTCATGTTTTATTTATAATAAGGAGATATTCGTTTAGAAAGTTGTATCTTTTAGTTTATGCCAGGTCACCATTCCTTTATTTTTCAGCCTTTTAACCTTTAGGAAATATTAAAATAATAAGAATTTGATTAGACATGTAAATAGTTTCATTATAAGAATCAACTTTAAATAATGTTGATTTTATTCCCAAAGTAGGTAATGAGATTCCCGGAACCCGGTACCCCGAATTTGATCAGGGCCAAGCTTAGTCAGATTAGCCCAAGTAACATAAGCCGAACTTGGAGGCCTCGATCAACCCATGTGAATGAATGGCCCAATCAGGCCAGGAAGGCCCGATCGCCCGTTCGTATAGATCGGTAAGGCCCATCTTTCTCCCGCGCACAAGGACCGATAGGTCCACACTTCATAGGCCCTGTTTCGGGCCATCCACATTCCTCAACAGGCGACGACAACCTCCGACAATCCTGTTAGAGGCGTGGTCCTACGAAGTCATACGAGCCTCCCTTAGCCTGGAGATAGCCGGCTAAGTAGCGCCGAAAGGCTCAACGCCGTGCAGCCCTATGAAGTCATGCCCGGCGGCTGTTCCGCCTGACACTAGCCGACCTAGCCGCAGAGGACAAGCACAAAACGACACCTTACTGTTCATGCATCACAGTAGGCGTATAAAAAGGACACTTGGGATGCGAAGAAAAAGATCCTCTTCCGATCCTCCTTGCAAGCTTTCTGACTTAGCCTTCTGTCGATTTATTTTCGATAGGTTTTCTTCCCCTTTGTTGTCTAAAGAACAAACATGGTCTTTGTGATTAATACCTTGTTTATTGAATCGACTAAGGGCATTTACAGCCCTTATTCAAGTGATTTTTTCATCAGCTTTGAGGTTTTTCACTCTAAAATTGTCTTGTCTCTTTTACATTTGATTTATAATTGTCCTCCACACACTAAATAAATTACAACCTAGTTCGTCTTGCAATGAACTGGACGACTGTTGACACCCCCTGTTTTCGAACTATAACAGTTTGGCGCCGTCCGTGGGGACGATTTTCTAATCCCCATTCGAGGTCTTTACACGGAATAGGATAATCAAATGCATGACAACTTGAACTTCGACAAACGATAGTGATACGCTTCCCAGCAGCCTTCCAGCGTCAACGTTCTCTTTGCAGGACCTGGAAGCTGTTGTCAGGAAAGTTGTAACGACCCTAATTCGGGCCTAGCTGTTTTGATAAAACGTGCTAAATAAAACGAAACATTCGAATGTAAACTTAAAACGTAGTTCAAAAACATTAAAGTTCAACAACATAATTTAGAGTGTTCTCAAAAGATCGGACTCTATCACCGGACAATCGACGACCTCATTCTCATGCCCTTCTCATACCTCGTCCGCGTCACCTACAAGATCTGTAAAGCGGTCACAATTTATTAAAGGAAACTTCACACACGTTACACATTATCTTTTCATTTCTTCATTAAACCGTACACACACGCGTGAATCATTCCTTTTAACCGTTCTCTTATTTTCTTCTTCTTTTACCCTTATCATTCCCCTCATACTTTAACTTTACTATTGCCGAGAGTAACATGCTCGGTACACGTCCCGCCCAAGCCAACCGTTAGCTGTTGGATGACTCGACGGGCCATATGCTTCCCTTCCCCGGGTGGGTACTTAGACGCTACCCCTTTTTCCACCCGGATCCGTTCTGCCCTATTTTGTACGTATCTTTCCATCTTTGGAACTTATCGTTCCCTTCATCAGGCATGCCCTTCCTTTGGCGAATCGTGTACTAGGCACGATGCCGGGCTCAGTCGGACGGTCCATCCTTCCTCACCCCGAGTCTTATTAACATTTATCTTATTCATCCGTGTCTATTTCTTTCTTCCTTAATGGCCCAATCCCGTTCCCTAGGTCTGAACCTTCCCTTACTATATTGTGTTCACTCCGCTTACCTGTTGTTTTCACTTGTTATAATCTCTGGTGCTTCCCTGCAATCCGTAACATATTTAAGTACTTTTTTTTTGAAGTTATTATCTTATTATTGACTGTTTGGTTACCGTAGACCCTTCGTATCTTTTTCCTTCATGATCCGACGTTGAAATGCGACGAAAACACCTTAATTGTATGTTTCTACGATAAAGCTATTCTGTTCCTGAAATCCGCGACAAAAAGACACACAGTTTAGTTTTTCGCGATAATTTATCAAGTTCTGCATTTCGCGACGATTTCTCTCTTCGAAGAATCCGCGATAATTTTCAACGTTGGCAATTCTCGCGATAATTTTCCACGTTAATCATTTTTCCGCGACAAAGTTGCTTACCAAAATTTCCGCGACAAGGTTGCTTACAAAAATTTTCGCGACAATTTGTACTGCTCTCGAAATTTCCTCGATAATTTAGTCCTTTGGCGTTTTTCCGTACGTTTTTGTGGTTTAGTGATAAATGACTTGGTTTTTAGGCCTTCTAACCCCTATTTATAAACATTTTAACTTCCCTAATTCACATTTTGACCCCTCTCACTTTTCATTTTTACCCCTCCTTTTTCTTTTGCTTTACTTTTCAATCTTTTCGTTTCTTTTATCGTTCTTTCGTTCCCATATCCCTTGTTATTTCTCCTCTAGACTTTATCACTATATTCCCTACTATCATTCCGACATACCTTTTTCCTGGCTATTACAAAAGTTATAATGGAAGTTGCGTCGGAGAGGAGTGGAACAGAACCACCGGCTATCACAAGCCCTGTTCCAGCAAGCAGAGGGTACGAAAGTGACCCAGACGCTCAGAGCTCCGATGAAGAGGAGATTATCAGGCGCGGAGTAACAATGAAGAGGCCGAGATACCAATCTACTCAACCTCCTCGTTTTGAACTCCAACTCCCGTTCCTGGGACGGACCAGGAACAGATGTAGAAACGCATCGACGAACTTACCAGGGAGTTGGAGACCCTGCGAACGCAGAGAGATTGCGGGCCTAATCTGGGGCGCAATCCTAGACTATTTGATCGGGCCATGGATGCCCCGATCAGGCGGAGCAAGGATGATGACTCGTGTCATAATCTGCATGTAACCCAGACATCATCCTAACAATCTAGAGGTGTCTCCGCCGTGTTGGGAGATTTGATGCTCCCTTTTTCCGAAGAGATATGGGCGGCAGTCCCCGATCGATACTACCGCAACCCCGAAGGGTTGCCAGTATTCCGAGGCGACGGTGATCCGATCGATCACGTCACGGATTTCGAGCTGAGGATGAGAACCATTCGAGCCTCTGACTCACTGAAGTGCCGCATCTTCGCGGCAGGGTTGCAGGGTGATGCCCGGACCACCTGGTTCAAGAACTTACCGACCCGATCTATACAGTCGTATGGTGGATTCATCATAGCTTTCTCGGATCAGTTTGCTCCAAATGTAGGACCGCCTCTGATCTAGTCTAAAAATATTTTGGGTATTTATTTTTAGACAAGTCAATTTGTTTTTAATTATTCGAAATTTAGTTTTTGTGGGAACACGAGCGATATACGAGGTTGGGCCCACAATGTGTGGGCTTACGTCCTCGGGAGAGCGAAGCTCTACCTTGGTTTCCACTATAATAATTAAAGGATACAAATACAATGATGTGACAATAATACTCCAGATGAAAACGGATCGAAAAACGATCGAAAACACTCCGTCAAGATGAAGATGTCGAATAGTGTTTTTCGGCAAGAACTCGCGAATAGTAACTCCCGAACAAGAACTCGTGAATAGTGATTCCGAGCAAGAACTCGCGAATAGTAACTCCCGAACAAGAACTCGCGAATAGTGATTCCGAACAAGAACTCGTGAATAGTAACTCCCGAACAAGAACTCGCGAATAGTGATTCCGAGCAAGAACTCTCGAATAGTAACTCCCGAACAAGAACTCGCGAATAGTTATTCCGNGACACTTAATAAAATCAGGAAAAAATTATAAAAATTGGAAAAATCTTAATTTCGAGAACTTCACATCATGTCCTCCGACTCTGCCCATTCCTCGAACTCCGATACCTCGTCATCCCATTCCTCGGACTCCTCATCCGGCTAGGGGAGCTCCAATTCGAGTCTGTCATCTTTTCGTTCCCCCATTACGAACCCTTATTCACATTTCTTCGATCGAATCGCACATCTTGAGAATACGATAGGTCCTGAGAGTTCTGCTGTCAAGGCCTTAAAATCTTTTGATCAGCCATATACAATGCATCACCGGAAGTGGAAATATCTCGTGGAAAATTACCACCTCCCTTCCGATTGTGTTCTATACCAGCCTGGTCCTACTGATCGGATACTACGTCCACCGGTTGGCACTCACGCCGTTTGTCTTGAGTATCTAGAGTGTGGTCTCCGCTTTCCGCTTCACCAGTTCATTTCCACACTCTTAACTTGTTTAAACATCCATATCTTCCAGCTGAACCCAAACTCGATATCTTTGGTGGTTGCCTTCATTATTTTCATGGAGACCAACGGGATTTCGATAACCGTTGATAGCTTCTTCCAAGTCTTCCAAATTAGTACCGCTATCCATTATGGTGCTCAGGGTTGCATTTTTTTCCGTCTGAGGCACAAGAAAAGCTCATTTCCATTCTCTACGCCTCAATCGAATCATGACGGGAAGAGGCATTTATTTTTTGTCACTTGTGTGAGTTCCACTAGATTATATGCGCTTAGCCTTCCCTGGCGGTTCCCAATTGAGGGGGAACCTTTCTTTCCGGAGTCCTATTATCCTATCCTGTGATCCATTACTCCTAAAGCTTTGGAGCGGATACTTGTCGCGTGCGCTACATCGGATGGTACTGACTGGACCCCGAAGACGCTATTCTATGCCCTGATTTTGGTCGCCTCCAACATTCTTCCGGCCCCTACCCATTTTAGTAGGGGACTATTAGGTATCTAGACCATGCATTAACACTTAAACTATCTCAACACCTCTTCCTCGATAAGCACACCTTCCTAAAACCAACGTATATATGTTCTATAATCTTTTTAACCGTACTTCTCACGCGACTTTTTTGTTTTGCAGATAAAATAATGGCTCCCCCTGGAGATTGTTCGAGATTAGGTGATAAGTTGAGATCCCTCCGTACTCTTGTTACGGAGAAAGATGAGTTGATCTTCGAGATGGCGCTAGGATCTCAGAACCGCACTGCAGCGGCAGAGCTAGCACAAAGCTTGCAAGAAACGGTGCCGCAAGCAGAAGAGGCCCGACCGGTTACTCCAACACCACCTGCTCCGGTAATTGAGAATCCCGAGCCCGCAGGAAATGAGCCGGCTACAGAGCCCCCCGAGAGTCCTGAAGATTTTATTCCTGTGTCTCGACGATTAGAGCTTACTGCTAGAGAGTTTTCCCCCGACAAAGGGATGTATGACTTCGCCGAGACACTAGTGGACATTGTCGGAGATGACGAGGAGGGCGAAATAAGCGGGGGTCAACCGATAGACCCGCTGGTGGAGGAGATTGTTCAGGAGACCCGTCCGGAGGAAAGAATAAATCAAGAAGCTCCTTCGGATAGAGGGAAAAGACCGGTGGAGGGCCCCACCGTTTTGGAGATTGCGGAACCCATTAGGAAGAGTGGGTTAACCGCCGAGTTCCTCGATGCCTTCCAAATAAGAGATATAACGAAACATATAGTGAAGGAATGACTCGAGATGGGACGTTAGGCTGGTCTGGTACTAATAAAAGATGGAGTCACCTTTCGGATTCCGAGGGGCGATAGTGTTTCCAACAGACTGGCCTTGACGTATTTTGAACGAAAAACGTCACTACCACCCCGTGGACGAGATGACCACATAGTATTCACCGACTTCGGTCGGTTGATGAGCCAGTTTGCAACCGCGCATCGTATGATGGGAGAGGTTTGTAATTAGATCGGCCATTGTTACTTGCTCTTTGTTTCATCCGTGTCTTATCTGTTTTTTCGTGGTTTTTGCTTTTCTTTCAGATAGAGCGGACGGTTGTGGAGATGAGCACCGCAGCCGCAATAGAGGAGTACTGTATGCTCAGGAATTTGGAGCTCGATAGTCCGGATATAATAGGAGAGCAGACGAAGAAGGCCGCAGAAAAATTGATACAGAATCAGTGGGAAAAGCATGCCCAAGAGATGGCGGCGCTCCGGGAAGAACATAACAAGGCGATCGAAGCCCTAATTCGGGTTCATCGTAGTGAATTAACGGAGTGTGCGGCGTTTCACATTGGGAAAAGGCATGCTCTTGAGCAATCCATCGACACCCTCAAAAAGAACGAAAAATACGCTCAAGACAAGCTGAAGGAGGTTAGGGCTGAGACCGAAGACAAGTTGAAAAAGACCAAAGATGCCAATGCTGCTGATAAGAAGGCTCTTGGGAAGGCATTGGAGGAGAATAGAGAATTAAAATCAAAGAATGAGTCCTTCCAATCCACCGTGGACCATCTTCGGGCTCGAGCTGCTAGGTTGCCGTCTCAGGTCAACGACTGCTTCCGGAAACTATTATGGGAGTATACAGTGCACTCCCCCACTTTCCAAAACCTGGCGGCCCTAGCTAATGCGACCTCGTCTGCTCTGTATTTCTTTAGAGGGAGTGTCCAGACTCAGAGAATCATGGGCATATCCCTAACCCCCGAAGAGAGATGAAGACTTGATCACAGTCTGTCTGGGAAGTTCGAGCCTGTGACTGTGGAGGACAAATTAGATTGCTTGGGGGATCCGTTCGGGGCGCTCCAGTTCAATTTGGAGGAGGACTTGCACCAACAGCTATATTCAGAGGAGATTGAAACTGAAGAGGGCCCATCACCGGACGCATTTCGAAGGTTGGCCGCATTATTCCCGGAACCGGTGGGTCCCCTCGTGGGAGATCTTCTTAAAGACGAGGAGGTGATGGGTCAACGTGACCCTCCATTATACGTTCCTGCTAGTGTGACAGGAGCTCGGGAACGCCATGAGGTCGAGATGGCGAGCTTTATTCCCGAGAAGTTGATCGTTTCGGGAACTAAAGAAAAAGAGACTAATCCTCCCTCATCGACTATTAGGCTAGTAAGAAAGCGCCATAGCGGACCCGGTGAAGGTTCGGGCTCCAAGAAGAAGAAGAAATAAACTTCTATATGTGTTTTCTTCAGTTTTGTACTCTCCGTATTTTGTATTCCCCTTGCATATATGAAATTGGACTTTGTTTTCCTTTAATTTCTCCACTGTACTTTTAACAAAGAACCACACTCTGAATAACATAACTTCTCCTCCTCTTAACTTTCATTTCTCGCCACATTCCTCAAGGAATATATAACTCCGAATAATCCAACCCACGAGAAATTTAGAATCTACCTGAATCTTAGGTATTCCCTTATGCAAGTAGGGGTGCTCAATAATAACGCGCATAATACTAATAGTAATGCATAAGAGTCCCCAGTGTAGCGAGGCTTGAATAAGTCTGCGATAACTCTAAGGCGAACGCCTATTTAAAATGAGTAGATACCTAAAATGAGTCCACTGCTCTACCTTCACCAATATATCTTCGCCACCGGTATATACTTGCACCCGGGGCCATCACACACTCGCCGCCGCCCGTCGGTATATACTTGCATCCGGAGCCATCACACTCTCGCCACCGGTATATATTTGCACCCGGGGCCATCACACCCTCGACCCGTCCATAAGACTGCGTCACCACTTACTCGGCCCGTCCATAAGACGGTGCCATCACATTCTCGACCCGTCCATAAGACGGCGTCGCCACTTACTCGGCCCGTCCATAAGACGGCGCCATCGCACTCTCGACCCGTTCATAAAACGGTGTCATTCGGCCCGTCCATAAGACGGTGCCATCGCACTCTCGACCCGTTCATAAAACGGTGTCATTCGACCCGTCCATAAGACGGTGCCATACGGAAATGGACCAGCCTCCGGCGAGGGCGAGACACTCGTCGGCGTGTCATGGAGGAGTCAGGTATATACTTGCGCCCCGATTTTCCACGGAAATATACATCACAACATACATGACTCTTAACATATTCCAACAGTCATTATGTACAGACGGTTCTGCCGCGGACAGGAAGACTCATCACGTTCAAAATATTTTGACACAGTATTTAATTTGACGAGTTTGAAAATGATCGACTATAAGACAGGTGGTACATTGCGTTTCTAATTTAACTTATTTAATTTATTCCATCCTCATTCGCACTAAAACGCAATGGACCTACTCCTACCTTACCAGTCCCCTAGTCGATTGAATTCATGTCGTCAAAAAAGATACTTAAAAAATTAGAATATGACCACAAAAAAGAGGGGAAATATTTATTTTCAAAAAGATCGATGAGTCACGTCTATACATAATACTTGCGCAAATTGAAAATATGCCAAGTCCGTGGCAGCTCCTCCCCGCTCATATTTGCGATTTTGTACGTTCCTTCCTTCACTACGGCCGTTACTCTGTACGGTCCTTCCCACTTTCGATCCAACTTGCTAACATGCTTCGAGACTTCCACTTTCTTAAGAATCAAGTCTCCAACTTTTAACAACATAGGTCGAACGCCTTTGTCGTGCTTCTTAGCCATCCGCCTTTTACATACCTCCATTCGTATTGCGGCTCTATAACAGATATCATCAATATAGTGAAGGTCCAACTTTCGCATATCCTAATTCAACACCTCGTCATAAGCGATAACTCTTTTCTGATAGAATAGTCACTTCTACAGGAGACAAGGCCTCAGAGCCATATACTAAAGAAAAGGGGCTGAATCCGATAGTGGACCTCGGTGATGTCCGATATGCCCACATCACATTATGAAATTTATCCACCCAAGAGCCATTGGATTCATCTATTTGTGTCTTCAGCTGTTGCAGGATAATACGGTTAATAACCTCTGTAAGTCCGTTCGTTTCTGGGTGTGCTACGGAAGTGAACTGCTGTTCAATTCCATAACTCTCGCACCATTCATTAACCCTCTTTTCGGCAAATTGCGTTCCGTTATCTGATACCAAAATCCTGGGAATTCCGAATCAACACACGATGTACCTCCAAAGGAAACTGATAACTTCCTGTTCCCGAACTCGCGATACAACTTCAACCTCTATCAACTTAGAGAAATGCTCCACAGCCACGATGCAGAGCTTCTTTTGGCTAGGTGCCTTCGGAAATGGTCCTAAAATATCGATGCGTCACATATCGAAAGGACATGTTGTCGGTAAAGGTTTCATACTAGCTCTCGGTACATGATGCACGTTTGAGTGGAACTGAAAAGCAGAACAAGCCCGAACAAAATTCACACAATCTTTCACCAGTGTTGGCCAGAAAAAACCGGCCCTCTTAACCTTATTCGCTAAGGATCGACCTGCTGAATGATCACCACAGTCCCCAGCGTGAACTTCTTCTATAACGGCCTTTGCCTGTACTGGGGACAAACATCGAAGATATGGGCATCCGAAATTATTCTTATATAGCTTATCATCCACATAGACAAAATTTGTAGTTCTTTGCATAGTTCTTCGGGCCTCGCCTTCGTCAGTAGGAAATTCTTTCTTGATTAGATAATTTACAATAGCATCATTCCAAGATGGCTCATCGGTTATGGCATCCAATATAAACCATGTCTCATTCGAAAGTTCCAAATTAGCCACCTCGGCTGTCTGTCTCTCCAAAGGACTGATAGAGGGCTGGTAGTGGATCATTGTTGTTATCTTTGACTCATCCTAGAGTTCTAAAATCGTCGCCGCCTTTGCAAGACCGTCTGCACGCGTGTTTTCCTCCCTTGGGATATATGTAAGCGTGAATATCTTAAGATTCTTAGCCGCCTCTTTGAGCTTTTCTAAATACCTCCACAAATGGTTCCCATTGGTGGCGTAAGTATATGCAAATTAGTTCACCACTAACTGCGAATCAGAATGAGCATGCAAATGAACGATTCCAATTTCCACTGCCAAGTTAATACCAAATATCAAGGCTTCATACTTTACAGCATATTCATGTTCTTCGCCAGACTTCCTTTCTTTAAAATAAACACCGATACCGGCTCCCCCGGCAGACACCGATCCATCTACAAAGGCGTCCCAGTACTCCTGAATATCCAACTCTTCCGACCGAGTCATCTCTACTATGAAATCCACTAACACCTGGGGCTTTAACGCTCGCCTGGAGATATACTCTTTCTGATACTGACCCAATTCGATAATCCACTTTGCTTGCCTACCAGAGGCATCAATCTTTGATAATATACTTCGGATAGGTTGATCTGTCAAGACTGCAATATGATGTCTTTGAAAATAGTGCCTCAATTTCCGCGAGGCGACTATCAGAGCTAATACGAACTTCTCTAGATCAGTATATCGGGACTCCGCTCCCTGCAATTTCCTGCTCACATAATATATCGGTCTATGTTCTTTATTGCTAAGTCTGACTAACGCGGCGCTCACTGCCTCTTTTGTCACCGTCAAATATAAACCCAACGGTTCCCCCGGTGAAGGAGGTGATATAAACAGTGGTTTACTCAGATAATCTTTCAAACTCTCAACAGCCCTGCTACATTCGTCGTCCCAATACAAAAGGTTCGTCTTACGCAAAACCTTTAAAAATGGCAAACTTCTCTCTGCTGATCGCGAAATGAAGCGATTCAATGAGGCCAATCTTCCAGTTAGCCTTTGAACTTCCCTAACAGTCGTCGGAGGGGTCATTTCCTGGATAGTTGTTATCTTGTCAGGATTCATTTCAATTCCTCTCTCAGATACCATAAAGCCGAGAAACTTGCCTCATTTCACACAAAACACACATTTAACAGGATTTAATTTCATTCTATACTTTCTCAGTACCCCAAAACAATCATTCAAATACTGGATGTGGTTATCCCCATGTTTACTCTTTATCAATATATCGTCGATATAAACCTCCAAAGATTTTCCGATCATATCTTTGAACATCGAATTCATTAAACGTTGATAGGTAGCCCCAGCATTTTTCAACCCAAATGGCATAACTCTATAGCAAAAAATGCCTTTATTTGTCATAAATGAAGTAAACAACTTGTCCTCACAATGCATAAAAATTTGATTATATCCCTTAAAAGCATCTTACATACTAAGGAATTCAAAGCATCATGTCAATGGCCGGCAGCGGATACGGATCCTTCGGGCATGCTTTATTCAAATCAGTAAAATCAATGCAAACTCTCCAGCCACCACTCGACTTTGGGACCACCACTGGATTCGCGACACAATCCGCGTATCTAACAGGCTATATGAATCCTGCCTGCAACAAACTTTCCACCGCCTCATCAATCGCCCTCTCTTTCTCAGGGGAAAACTTCATCTTCTTCTGATGAACTGGTTACACATATGGGTTAACATTGAGTCTATGAGAACAGCCTTGGGGATCAAGCCTTGCTCCATCTTCATATCGTTCTCTTTGAACTTCCTAAGAGACGGTCCGTCATTTGTATCAATAACTTCTTCGGACGAGAATTCCACCATACAAACAGGTAACTTCGCTTTCGATCTATCCATACCACTTCTACACATCACATTATAACAAGAGCGCGCCAGGTCTTGATCTCCTTTCATCTTTCCAACCCCGAATGGTGTTGGGAACTTCATCATCAAATGTAGTTGAGATACCACAGCCCCAAATAGGTTCAAACAATTTCTCCCAAGGATCGCATTATAGGGGAGTATAGGGAGATCCGCCACCACAAATTCTACCATCAAAGTCCTTGATATTTCGGGATCGCCCAAGGTTACTGGTAGAAAAACAGATCCCTCAACAGCGACAACACTGTTATTAAAACCGACTAACTTTGTATGTACGGGTTGGAGCTGGGTGGTTCCCCTTCAATGCTATCTGCTCAAAAGCTGCAAGAGTCAAAATATTGGTAGCAGCTCCGGTGTCCACCAATACTCGTGAAACGGGATGATTAGCAATAATAGGAGAGACGACCAACGCATCGTCTTGTGGGGAGAAAACCCCAGATAAATCCTAAGGTCCGAAAGAGATCGTCATCCTGTCCAAATCTGTCAACTGGACGATGTTCACTTCCATAAAGCGCCCATTCTGATGTAATGCCTGATAAGAACGTTTGCGGGCGTGATTCGAATCGCCAACACTTTTTCCCCCGCGATAGTCATAATGTTGGGGCCTAGATTATCCCATCTCGGTTGAGAGTTCTCAACATTCAAAATAGGTTGACCCTGGTTGGGGTCAGCCGGAGGAGGAGAAAGAGGTAGTGCTTGCTGATTCGCAAGGGCTGGTGGGGGTAAGCTTCATACCTGTACCCTTACTGATTTCTTTGCGGCTGATTTCTGCCGCGACCACGATAGTGGTTTCCTCTTCCTCCGCCTCTTTGGTTTTGTCTACCACCATTAAAGAATCCTCTCTGGCCACCTCCTTAACGCTGGCCACGCTGTCCACCATATCCACGTCCTCTTGCATTTAGCCGTGGCGCATCGGCCCTTGAGGGTTTAGGCGTCGTCCCCTCCGGGACACTTATATCAATCTTTCCCAACTTAGACTCGGGTAGAGCCTCCACAGTACTGATCAGTTCATCAAGCTGGCCCAACTCTAGCAACCTTTCTACCTCAGACATTAATTCTCGACAATCATTTGTTGCATGTCCAAAACTCCTATGAAAACGACAAAATACTTGGGACTCGTAAGTCCCCGGCGTTGGTTCTTGCAAGGGAGGGGGATAACGAAGAGATCTGCCCTTCTTTTGCTCAATGATGGCAAAAATCTGTTCATAGTTGTACGTAGGAAAAACCCTCAACTTAGGCTTTGCATGTTGGACAACCTTGTCCAGCCCGCGACTTGCAACAATATGGTGGGAACCATACGCCCGTACTTCGTTCACTCCATGATCTCGCAAACCTTCATCTTCTTCGATGTACTGTGTACATCTCAAAGCCAAATCTTCCATACTTTCTGGGGGATCTCTATTCAAAAAATTACATAACGGGTGTCCAGCTAGAATAAGCTGGAGCACCCCAACCATCTCAATTACAGTAATCCAAGGTATCTTCCTACACTCGCCCTCAAAACGGGTAATAAAACCCAACAATCTTTCTGAAGAATCATACCGCAACGCGGTCAAAGAAGTAATAGACTTTATGGGCTCATTGAAAGGCGCCCATAAAGTCTAAATAGAATTGATCCTTAAAGTCCTGATACAAAACAATCGATCGCCTCGGTAAACGATTAAACCATCGGAGGGATGACTCCTTAAGAGAAGCGGCAAAAACGAAACACATGGCCGCATCACTGAAATTCATCAAACTCACATGGATCTCCAAGTTTGATGTATGAGCATATGGGTCAGTTGACCCGCGATACTGTGGAAGATCCTTTGACATCTCAATAAATTTAGAACGTGTGACACTAATAATCGCCGTGGAAAAAGAGATAAGACATTTGAAGTGTTCCACGGACTTTGCAAAACTTCCATAGATGGTAACGCCTTTCCTCGATTACCGATGGGCTCATTAGCCCTCTCATTCTCAGTATAATCTCCCTCATAAGCTGAGGTCTGATGAGTATCTCGGGTATGTACCCCGTACACTCGTCTCCTTTCCTGGCCAAGAGCCAGGTTGGCCTCCAATTGATTCATCCTCGCCTCGTTTCGTTCCATCTTCCCACTCATCTCCTTAAACTTTAACTCGATCAACTCTCCAATCTTTTGAAGAGTATCGTTCTGCTCTCCGGTTGCTGCAGAATTTGCTCGCGGTTCCGGAACACGATCGGTATCCTCCTCTGCCACCTCATCATTCACGGGTTTCGGGGTAGCATTGTTCCTCCGGGCTGTCCTTTTAGCTTCGACTTGCTCTAACTCAGCGATTAAACTACGCCTTCGCTCTTCCAAATCTTCATCTATTTCCGTTTGATTCGCAGATCTCGAGCGAGCAGGTGGCGAACGGCGGGCATTATTACGGACCGCAACTCGGCCAACTCTTGCGAATTCATAACACTTAGATAAGCACTGGCGTGATTTAGGGTAAAAACTGGGTGCCCTTCCGGATGAAAACCCGCTCCGGGAGGGCCGAATAGTTATATTTTGAGTAGGGGGATCCTCCAGAACTGACGACCGAGCCCCCGGTAACGCAACAAACTCTTTATTAACCTGTGGAATAAGATCCACCTCAACTTCTTCATCAAAAATATCTTCATCAGAATTCCGAGTAGTCATGTTAATAGAAATCCAAACTCAGCAATAAAGCTCTCAATGGGATAAAAATCTCGAGTCCCCACGGACGGCGCCAAACTGATCTAGTCTAAAAATATTTTGGGTATTTATTTTTAGATCAATCAATTTTTTTTAATTATTCGGAATTTAATTTTTTGTGGGAACACGAGCGATATACGAGGTTGGGCCCACAATGTGTGAGCTTACGTCCTCGGGAGAGCGAAGCTCTACATTGGTTTCCACTATAATAATCAAAGGATACAAATACAATGATGTGACAATAATACTCCAGATGAAAACGGCTCGAAAAACGATCGAAAACACTTCGTCAAGATGAAGCTGCCGAAAACTCACGAATGAGGGGGTTGGCCGTGAGTTTTCGTACCAAAACTCGCGAATAGTGTTTTTCGGCAATAACTCGCGAATAGTAACTCCCGAACAAGAACTCGCGAATAGTGATTCCGAGCAAGAACTCGCGAATAGTAACTCCCGAACAAGAAGTCACGAATAGTGATTCCGTGGAGCTGGCCGCGAGTTTTGGTGCGAAAACTCGCGGATCGGGACTGAAAAACGAAGTCTCGCGAGTACCTTAACGAATTTGAGCCAAAGCCTTGCCTTCGAAGGTACAGAAAGGGTCAGAATCCATTTTCAGTGCATTGGGGCTCATATTTATAGAGAAATCCAGCCCAATTAATAAGTTTCAGGCCCAGGAACCCAATTTCATTGGATTAAGCCCAAAGTACCTAAATAATATTCAATTAAATTAGAATAAATGCCATTCCGTAATAGAACTTCGGAAATGTATATCGATCGAGAATTAACCGGAAATATCGATGAGAAAATACCGGAGAACCTCGTAAAATAATTCACTGCTTCCAGATGTCGAATATAAGCCAAAAATATCGCCACAACTTACCGTCATGCTTCTCGGGTGCCAAATTACGAAAATACCCTTGACCCCGTCTTGGGCCGAACTTGCCCGAGACTGCTAGAAACGATAGTCAAATGCAAATATGTAGTCCCCAGGGAGTTCAAATTACAAGAATACCCCCAAAACTATAGAATGACGTAAATACACAAGAATACCGAAAATACCATCTAGCCCCGTCGGACGAGCTCACGGGGCGTCGTGATACCGAAAACATCCCCGGGTAATATCAACCTCGGAGTAGACAGAAACTATACGACTTGAAGTATATCCCGTCAAAGATGAGTCTCCGTTCTTTTATGGAGAAGTTCAACAGAACTGCTCGGGGTATCAAGTTGGAGCTCCGAGACAAAATCGATATCTTGCAACAGATCTTGGGACCGTGCGGCCTTTCGGCCAGCCTTGTGAAGAGCCCACCGTCCACCTTGGGAAAGCTCCTTTAGAAAATCAACAAGTACATCAAGGTGGATGAAGCACTGGAGTGGGATATCGAAAGCCTGGCGGGAATTCTGATCCCGCAGGCGATCATAGGGTGTCTTACCCTAAGATACAACCGCGGGAAGTTGCGGTTGTGGCTGAAAAGACCGTCCCCCTAAGGAGGGCAATCGGGTCTATTGCGAGTTGCATCACAACGACGATCACCCCACGCTGAAATGCCCGCTACTGCGAGAAACGGTAGCGGCGATGAATAAGGAAAAGCCCGATCATAATGATCATAGGGGCAAGCGGGAGGACTCTCCCCGAACGAGCCATCAAGGTGACGATCGTCACAGGCCGAGGGGGAGAGATAATCGGGGCCATCCTCGACACTACAATGATCGGGCAGGAGACCAAATGTCCCCTCAACCCGAACAGGATAGAGGCCAACACGGTCAAGAAAACCGTGGCCAGGGCCAAAGAAGAAGATGGCGAGGCCGTGGCGGCAGAGCCCCGCGAAATGAAGGTGAAAGGTGGGAGCAGCCAGCTCCTCCACCTGCTGAAGTAGGCACCCAACCTCCCCCGAATGAGGAGGTGTTTAGAGAAAGAGAGGTAGCCGGAGACATTTATGTTATCTCCGGAGGAATAAGGATTAACGAGTCGGTCAAGGACCGAAAAAAAAAAGAAGCAGCGCGTGAGGAGTTTCACGAAATCTCTAAATCTGTGGCGCTGGTCAAAGATGAATCTGCTGAGCGGTCCTCTACCTTCGAGGGCTATATCATCTTTACCGCAGCCGATCGAGAAGGGGTTACTAATCCATGTGATGATCCCCTCATAATCACTAGAGTCATCGCCGACCGACGGGTCCATAGGATTTTGGTGGACACCGGGGCTTCATGCAATCTGATGAAGCGTGAAGTGGCTGAGATGCTAGGAGCCGCGGCTCATGATCTCCCTATCGCCAATATAACCTTTTGGTTGTTCGACCAGAGAAGTGTTATCTCGTGCGGGAAAATCCTTTTCCTGGTCACTCTGGGGGAACCAGGCAGGGACCAATCGGAAACCCTAGAATTCATAGTCGTTGAAGTTGAGTTGGCTTACAACGATATTATTGGACGGACCGACCTCAGTAAGTTTGACGCGGTCCCTTCTACGTACCACATGATGCTCAAGTTCCTCTCCACTCATGGAGTGATTTCTGTCAAGGGGAACCAAAAAGTAGCAAGACAGTGTTATATGAGCTCGTGCCGAACCTTGGCACCAATCAAGAGAGCTCGGGTGAATTTGCTCGAAGAGCCCCCACACCCGAGGCAAGCTATGGAACCCGTTGGGTTCAAGCTTATCAACTTGGTTGAGGATGACTCAACCAAGACTACTCGCATTGGGGCACATCTGGCCCCGATCTTCGAAGAAGAGCTGGTCCGCTTGCTGATAAGCAATGTGGACATATTCGCATGGACCCCGGACGTTGTGCCGGGGATTGACCGTGAGCATCGGATCAACACTGAGCCCGGAACTAAGCCTATTAGACAAAAGACGAGACGCTATTCTCTTGAGAAGATTGAGATCATCTGGTCGAGGTGGACAGGTTGCTGCGGTCAGGATTCATTATGGAGATTCAATAAACTGAATGGGTCGCGAACCCAGTGGTGGTCTCAAAGGCAGATGGCAAGTGGATGATGTGCATTGATTTTACCGACGTCAACAAGAGCTGTGAGTCGGATCCTTTCCCATTGCCGCATATCGACCGATTGGTGGATGTTGTGGCTGGCAGCACAATGATGAGTACCATGGACGCTTACTCCGGGTACCATCAGATCTTCCTTGCTAAGGAAGATTAGAAGAAGTCATCATTCATGACAGAGGACGGCGTTTATTTCTACGAGGTTATGTCTTTCGGCTTAAAGAACGTTGGAGCAACATACCAAAGGTTGGTCAACAAGATCTTTAGGGATTCGATAGGCCACGTTATGGAAGTGTATGTTGATGATATGATTGTCAAGTTCATGAATGATGAAGATCATATTCCTTATTTGTCTCGTTGTTTCGAAGTATGCCGTAAATATAAGCTCAAACTAAATCCGAACACGTGTTGCTTCGCGATTCGAAGCGGCAAGTTCCTTGGATATTACGTTTATGAGAAATGCATGGAGATTAATCCGGAGAAAGTCCAGACAATTATTGACATGCAACCTCCGAGAAACAAGCGAGAATTTCAGAGGCTAACTGGCGGATTGGCAGCGCTGAGCAGGTTTATCTCTAGGTCCACTTACTGGGCTCTCCCTTTTTCAGGGTATTAAGGAAAGCCAGCCATCTTGGCTGGACCGAAGAGTGTGATCGGTCATTTTCCGACTTGAAGACTTATCTGACTACTCCTCCTGTGATGGTGAGCCCAACTTGCCATGAACCCTTAGGGTTATATCTGGCCGTATCAGAGGCCGTAGTCAGCGCAGTTTTGGTAACCATTGGGGATGACGTTCACCGACCTGTCTACTACGTGAGCCATTCCCTGATACCAGCCGAAACCAGATACACTACCTTGGAGAAATTCATGCTGGCCTTGCAGAAAGCTATATCTAAGCTTAAGCATTATTTTGAAGGCCGAAAGGTTTATGTGTATACTGATCAGCCTTTGAAGGAAGTTTTGAGTCAGGCGGACTCCAATGAAAGGTTGGCCAAGTGGAAAATCAAGATCAACTCCATGTATTTGGAATTCGTTCCCCGAAGGGCGATCAAAGCTCAAGTCCTCACGGATTTTGTGGTTGAGATGACCCGATCGCTCATATTTCTGAAACAAGAGGACGACCGGTGGGTCATTTATGTTGACGGATCAACCTTCAGGGGAAAGGGAGCAGACATCACCCTTACTACACTTCAAGGCGATGTTATCCACTTCGCGGTCAAGTTCTTGTTTTCTGGAATGAACAACGTGGTGGAATACGAGGCCGTGTTGTCGGGGATGACCTTAGCCCAAAAGATGGGAGTTGCTAAGGTGCGAATGTTCTCAGACTCCAAGTTGGTGGTGGAGCAATTCGCATGACGATTCGAAACACATGAGCCAACAATGAAGCTATATCATGCAAAGGTCTTTGAGATGTCAAAAAAGTTCCGTGAATTCTCACATGACCATGTGCCTAGAGAATAAAATAAGGTGGCCGACGCGTTAGCCAGACTGGTTGCAGGCTTACCGAACATTGGACCAGACACAATATCGGTCCATATTCAGGACCGACCTTCGGTCAAAATCTCTCTGACCGAACAATCATTTGAGGAAGTTGGGGCTTTATGCCATGAACTCCAGGACTTGAAGATAAACGCCATTGACTTACCGGTAGAGACCACGTGAATGTCCCCTTTTGTCAAGTATCTGACCAATGACCATCTACCGGAAAATGCATCAGAGGCCAGAATGATTGAGACCTGGACGACGCGATATATGCTAAATAACGGACACTTATTCAAGAAAAGTTTTGAAGGACCGCTCTTGCGATGCCTATCCCTTATCGAGGCTGAGGCAGTCATTATTTATGTTTATGAAGGGATATGCGGTATACATTCTGGGCCCCTATCGCATTATCATCGCGTTATTAGGGCTGGGTATTTCTGGCCAAAGCTACTCGAGGATGCTAAGAAGTACACAAGACGTTACGCTGCTTGCCAACACCATTCTCCGGTCCCCCAACTACCAGGAGCATCCCTGTCGATGACTCCACTTCCTTGTCCATTTAACAGATGTGAGATTGATATCTTGAGACCGTTTCCTCGATCGGTCCAACTGCGAAAGTTTTGCATTGTGGCCGTTGAATATTATACAAAGCAAATCGAGGCTGAAGCGGTGGCTATTATTTCCGAAAAGGTTGTGAAGCACTTCCTATGGAGGAACATCATAAGCCGTTTCGGAGTACCTCGAGCTTTTGTATCAAATAATGGACTTCAATTCCGCGGTAAAACCGCTTTACAGAGGTGTCCAACAAAGATATCCTAAAGGGATTAAAAACCAAGTTGGAAGATTTTGGGGGAAAGTGGTCCGATCACATCTACGAGGATCTATGGGCTTACCGCACTACTCCCCGTTCAACGACCCAAGAATCTCCATTCTCTTTAGTATACGGGTCCGAAGCAGTCAGTCCAGTGGAGGTAGTCATACGATCACCTCGGATAACCCAATATGACGAGCATCTGAATGATAAGCGAAGATTCTTAGATTTGGAAATGATTGAGGAGAAAAGGAATGCCATCTATGTGCGTATATGTGCTTATCAAAGAACAATGGAGCGAGCTCATAACAAACAGGTCGTGCCCAGAGAATTCTCAGAAGGCGACCTCGTTCTCAGGAATATGAGAGTTCAGAGAAACGTTGGGAAGCTGGACAGGAATTGGGAATGGCCCTATCGAGTCCTGAAGAATCTATGTGTTGGGGCTTATAAGTTAAAAACTTTGGATGGAAGTGAGATCCCCCGAACCTGGAATGTTATGAACTTAAGGCGATATTTTATATAAAGAATTTGACGTTATTCGGCAATTCTGAACTGTAAAACGTTTCTCAAATATGAATAAGTTACAATGGGTGCAATACAAACTATTTCTAGCTAGGCGAGTGACCGATCTTGAAGTTGGATTTTCTGGACGAGTTTGGACTGGTGACTGTAGCGGTACATCCATAAGGCTCCCAAGTAGTGTGACCGCTCTGACGAGTCAGTTGCTTCCACGCTTGCTGAGTACTTAGATGGATCGCAAAACTCCCATAACTCACTACGAACTCAATTTCCCCTTCGTTGTCACTCACCACCTAGAAGCAGTGCTTGCCTTCTTGTGCTTAAGCCATAAACGAGATAACAAGGATAGAGTTAACCAGTCAAAGTGCAAGCCGAAGCTCGCCGTGGGACTATCTTTAGAATCGGGGCTTCGGCTAAGTTTGTCATGGGACTTATAAAGAACCAAGGCAACGCCGCCAAGGTCATAATATTTTATAGGGGCGGATTCAAGTGTGGTCTGTTAGCGCAGTTGGAATCCCCTAACTTACTAAACCCAGTAGGACTCAGAGTTAAGTTGAGAGGACTGTTCGGTCCGGGTTCAGCTTGAACCCCGAGCTTACACGTAGCAAAAATATTTTATTAAGAAAACGGAGTTTACAAAGCAAATACAGAAAGGAAGGGACGAGAAAATTTAAAACCTAGTCTATCTGTCATTCTTCCTTATCTGCTTCCCCAGACTACTCCGCGATCCATGCCTTGAGATCCTCCACCTTTTTGCCCCTTTCTTCAACTATTTCATTGACCGATCTCTCCATCAGATCAAAGAGTGGATAGTTGGGATCGTTCTTCAGCGGGGGTTCTTCTAGCTCTGGGATCTCACGGAAGTTTCCATCTTTGGTTAGAGGATCGATCGTCTCCCAACGTTCATCTTCGGGATCCAAACCAAATTTGCTAATCATTTGGTCCTTCATGTTATCCATATACTGGGAGACGCTCGGTCCATAAACGTTTGCCGCTAAGCAAAACATCAAAAGCGATCGGGCAAAACCCAAAAGGGTTTCCTGAATCGCGCCCTCAGTTGCTCCTTGGACCCTAACCAAATCTTCCTTCAATGCTTCTTTTTCTTCCCTTAAGTCATCTTTCTCTTCCTGGAACCGAAGGAGAAGTCTGTTGCTCTCGTCAGATATTTTTTGAATCTAACGCTCCATTTCCAAAACGCGGGTCGTTGCGGAGTTCACAACTGCTTGGGCCTCTCCCGCTTTAGAGGCAGCTATTGAAAGCTCAGTACCCGCTCCAAACAGCTCTCCATTCAGGCGGTCCCGATCGGCCCAGACCAATTCCAGCTCTTGCTGCTTGATCTCGATTTGCCGCTGAGCTAAGGCAAGTCGGCTTTCCAGATCTTCAGAAGCCGAAAAGATGCTTCGGCTTAGCTGGACGGCAGAAGCAAGGTCCATAGCCCTTCTATGTGCCTGCAAGAAACAACTTGGGTATAAGCACAGACCCGATCGGGGCAGCAAGAGCTGAAGATAGCTTACCACAGCCTGAGACTCTAGATAGGCTAACACCAGGCCAGGAAGCGTGCCGTCAATACCGGGTGGGTTTTTCCTCCCCAAGAGACGGTATTCTTCAACGGCGGCATCCTTCCATGAAAGGGGGACCCTTTTCAGTCCACGGGCTTTGGAAACGGAGACTACCATCTCATGGATAGCCTCCCGAACGGACTCGGGGTTCGACGAGGAAGGGGCCGATCTCTCCCCGATGGTGATCCTTTTCACCGGGATCGGGCTGCAGGCCTACTCACGGATGACCGCAACCTTTTGTATTGCTTCGGGGCTTCCTCTTCCGGGCCCCGCTTGCTCGTTGACGCAAGGACATGAGCTCTCGACACTCTGTCCCCTAAGCTAGAGGATGGGCGGACGTCTTCCACCCGCATTGACCCCTGTAGCAACAATCGCATGACGTTAAGATCCAGAGGGGAGTTATTTCCGATTCTGTACATAGCGGGAAGGCCTAACGAGCGAATTCTTTTAGAAATCACCTCATCCACCTCATCCATCGATCGGGGCTCAGGCCTCTGGCTGCTGGAGCACCCCGCAGATCGTGAAGTCCCAGCAGCGGCGTTGGGCTTTGTCTTGGACGCGTGCAGCTGAGCATCCTTTTTGGTCTTTGCAGCAGCGGCCACCGTAGCGAGTTGGTTTCCAGACATTGTATCGGTGGAAACTGCAAAAAAAAAATAATAAGGATAAGGAGAAATGAACTAAAGGAAGCCAAAATCGTACCTGTTTCTTCTGACCTCGACGAGTCGGAGCTAGAGAAGATACCCTTCAGGGCAGGGACGGCAGTTCTACCTGCTACCCCGATCTCTAGCAGCTTTTTCTCCCAAAGGATGTCTATCCGTTTCAGACGCCTGTTGGCAATATCCTGGCGGGATGGGTTGAACCGGTTTCGGTCCAACTTCCCGATGTCGGGATGAGAGGTTAAGAAGGTAACCTTCAACATGTCCTCCCTCGGGATGTCTATCCAGACGTAGCAAGATGCCCATTCATGAAGGGAATTTTCATTGTCTACGATAATACAATCCTTCGTTCGGGTCGCTATATAATACAACCTGCGACCCCCTAACAACCTCTTTCATTTGCGGGATCCCACCAGGAATAGGTTGAAAAAATGTTTGAGGGTCGGCTCTACCCTCTGTTTATGGCAATAAAAAATAAAGGCGATTATATAAACATAACTGCCCGGAAAAAGGGCGAAAGTCGGGCAATGTATCTCCCGAAGTACGGCCGCGACAAAAGGGTGAGGGGGAAATCGCAGGCCAGACCTCAGGGAGGCATAGCTAACGGGTATGGCGTTAGCCGGAACATTCATCTCGGCGGGAAGGAAGCAAGGAACGTTCTCCTTCCCTCTCCAGATGGAATAATGAGCAGGGATTGAAAATTTGACCCGAAATGCTTCGAGGTCCATTTCAGATATAACTGGATACCTAGCCCTACGAGGTGCCATGGATGGTTACCTTAAGGTTTATGAGAGAATTGGAGTTGTAAGACGGTCGAGCAGAATCGCCAGAGAGTTCTAGGGTTTGGAGAATTTTTCGCAAAGTTATGACAACGGTTGCACAGGGCAGAAATCCCGACCTTTATAGCAGCGTATCACCCATTCACGGGGCGACACGTCATTACTGCAGGCGGCTGTAGTCTGACAGCATGTCCCTCCTTTGGAATAAAGAAAGACGTTGGCTATTACGAAGCCCTGAATTGCGCTTTTTCCCTCATCGTTACAAATTTCAAATTTGAAAATTCACGCTTTGAAATTTCTAAGTGCATGATCGGTTCCCAAGGACGCCGTTACGACCAGTTCGGGTACAGTTTTCCGTTGTTGCGATCGGGCATTCCTACCTCAAACGCTCTCAATCTGATAATCGAACTCTCATCACCACCATGGTCGCGATAGAGTCCGAGGGGTTAGTGATGAGATCCCCGGAACCCGGTACCCCGAACCTGATCAGGGCCAAGCTTTGTCAGATTAGCCCAAGTAACATAAGCCGAACTTGGAGCCTCGGATCCAGCCCATGTGAATGAACGGCAAAACCAGGCCAGGCGGGCCCGATCGCCCGTTTGTATCGATCGGTAGGGCCCATCTTTCTCCCGCGCACCAGGACCGATCGGTCTACACTTCACAGGCCCTGCTTCGGGCCATCCACATTCCTCAACAGGCGACAACAACCTCCGACAATCTTGTCAGAGGCGTGGTCTGACGAAGTCATGCTAGCCTCCCTTAGCCTGGAGATAGCTGGCTAAGTAGCACCGAAAGGCCCAGCGTCGTGCAGCCCTATGAAGTCATGCTCGGTGGCTGTTCCGCCTGACACGAGCCGACCTAGCCGTAAAGGACAAGCACAAAACGATATCTTACTGTTCATGCAGCACAGTAGGCGTATAAAAAGGACACTTGGGATGCGAAGAAAAAGATCCTATTTCGATCCTCCTTGCAAGCTTTCTGACTTAGCCTTCTGTCGATTTATTTTCGATATGTTTTCTTCCCCTTTGTTGTCTAAAGAACAAACATGGTCTTTGTGATTAGTACCTTGTTTATTGAATCGACTAAGTGCATTTCTAACCCTTAGTCAAGTGGTTTTCTCCTCAACTTTGAGGTTTTCCACTCTAAAACTGTCTTGTCTCTTTTACACTTGATTTATAATCATCCTCCACACACTAAATAAATTACAACCGAGTTCGTCTTGCAACGAACCGAACGACTGTTGACACCCTCTGTTTTTGAACCACAACAGTATGATTTAATGGCTTTGTTTGATTGAACAAGAAATGATTATCGTTTTTCTGAAATATCATTTTTGAGATTATCTTTATTTTTTATATGATGCCATTATTGTTAATTTTTGTCATTATGCCAAACCCTAATGTATATTGACGAGCGGGAAAATGACATGATTCGAGTTGATTTCACATGGGTATGCTGTGTTTTATTTCGTCGGAAGTGACTTAAGGAACCAACACACATAAGAATCTTGTTTGGTTTGATATATTGGTACTCTAATATTTTTTATATTGATGATGATGTGCACTAAAAAGAAACAAAATATAATGTTTCATTAGGGTTGTTATTCAATATGAATAAGTTGAATTTGATTTGTTCGTGTTTGTTCCTATTATAACCCATATCTAATTTCTAAAGTTGTTTTTCATGTTCATTTGTGTTTGGATCTCTTCGTTTTATGTTTGAGTTATTATTCGCAATTGTTTGTTTGCGTTCGTGCATAAGTAATATCAAAATACTAAAATTGGATGTTTGCAAACATAGCCATATTCTATTCGTTCGAAATGTTATCTAGTTCATTTTGTTGTTCGAATAATATTCATATTTTAATTTGAACGAACATATATGAACACAATTAAATCCAATACTCATGAACTATTCACATTTATAAACAACATAGGTTTCATGACACCCCCCATAAATCTATTATCCCTTATTCCATTTCTACGGTTATAATCAATTTACATAATTTGAGTATGAACGAATATAACATATAAAAAAATGGAATAATAGAATAAAAAACTTATCGATTGAATTACTATACTACCCTTTCTACATTATAATTTATAAATCACTTCAATTTATAGACAACTCCCATAGCACACTTCCAACCTTAATGGGACTTCCCTCTTCAAAGAGCATCTCTTCTCAAAATCTCCCTCTAAGGTTAGAAAATGACTTTATGTCAATAGAGTAATTATCTACCAATAACTAGCGTTCAAAAAATATTGCGATACATAAGTAATTAATAATCAAGAATGTTCGTGCAATCCAATCCATATAAGAAAAATGAATCAAATTAAAAAAACTAGGTCAAACCAATTACTCATAATATAACCCACGTTATAAACTAAAACATTTCTATTTCACCCACCGTAAAATAATAACCAGTATCGAATCAGATCATAAAATAAGAACAATAACCAATGTTTTGAAAATAGAATTGTGTGACCTAAAATGAATGCTCGTCATCTTCTAAAGCACTATACAATAACCTGCAAAAAAATGAAGAGTTATAGAATGAATTACTCATGAATAATCACAACTTTTTAGGTGTTTACCAGAACAAGGAAATGCAGAGGAGAAATATGATGTAGCCAAGCTTGATGAATCTTTGCTTCTTTTCCCAGTTGAGTTCCTTAAATATCTCCGTTACATCGATCAGATTCTTACCCTCAATGTACCTGTTTCATCAACAAACTCTGGTAAAAATACATAGCAGCAAGAGATTGGTATGAAAATATGTTCTTACGATCGAATATTGTAGTAGAGATATGGAACACAGAGAATCGACATTGCCCAATGTCCAGTTACCAGGAAGATAAAGCACAAAAATGCTTGTGTTACAAATTCTGGTAAAACCACTTTATTTATGCGTGATGCAGATTCATAAGGGTTCAAATGATCTGATTCAAGATCGTCCAAGCACATCAACTGCATGTATAGAAACCAAGAGAATAAAATTTCTATTAAGAAACTAACACTTTGTGCATTCATTATAAGCAAATGCTCAAAGCTAAAAACACCAAACAAGATCGAAATCACAGTGATTGCAGCACTTAATTCAACCATTTACAATGTCACTTTTAAATATGAAAATCAAAGATAAGCAATAACATTGGGAAACAAGTAAATTTCTACCTAATTAATCAGAGAGAACCAAAACCAATGAAATCCAATTTGACCAAAAATCACACTCTACGATACACCAATGACCAAATATCACATTTTTCCAGGTTTGATCATCAAGACAGTTTCAAAACAGAAGGTATTGACCAAATTAACAAGAACCCATACTATTCACTACTAGAAAAGCACAAAAAAATCCCAAAAACAGAAATTTGTTATAAGGGATTTGATTGAATAACCTGGAAAACAACCATAACGAGGATCGCGACGTGTACGATGAAAGAAAAGAGCCAAAACAAAACATATCCCATACCCTATTCTTCCCCTATCCTAAACTTCGTACAGAAGTCGAATTAATTGTTCTTCTTCCTCAGCGGCAGCGACGCTTAGGACAAACGAATCGTGGGTATAACAAATATTAAACCCATAATAACAACTCACCTTTACAATGAAAATAAAATAAAAAAATTAATATGATAAAAAATTGAAAACTATTTACAATACGGAAAACTCGTCGAAAAAAGTAACATCAAATTTGGAGATAAATGCTAAAAACATATGAGACTTTGGAACAATATTTGAGAAATAACGATGATATAAGATGATTGTATTGTACTGTGATGTGAATGTCATATAAGTGATTGTATCGTGAGAAACAAAGGTACAGTGATATACTATAAAATTCAAACTCATTTAGTTGTAGTTTCCTATCAGAGGTGCTAATAATCACCATATTCTCATCTAATTATTGACTAAAAGTTTGATTTAAAATTTATTTTTGTTATGGAGAAAATTTATGCCACAAGCCAAACAAAGGATAATAAATTTACATGTAAATTCCAAAAATTGTGAAAAACTATAGTAGAAAATTTCTCAATCAATGTACTATCACAAAATGAGGGATTACGTAAAATGATAGGGTAAATGGCAACAAAGTTACAATAATTTGAAAAGGGCAAGTTTAGCAAAATGAAGATATAATCAGAAAGTTCAACCCATATGGCACTAGAAGAAAGACCAATATTTATAGAACATTGGGTTTGTTTGGTACTCAAATTAAAACTGCGGTGAGGTGCGATGCGATATTCAAATCATGATTTTCTTATGTTACACAAAACATAAGCTTAATTGCGATGTGATAATCGTTAAAAAATCACGATATCATCACAGCCGTTAAATGGCCTCATCGTGATTTTGGAAAATACCTTAATTCTATTAATTATAATATAATTATATTTATTATTATATATATATAAGGATATATTAGTATTTTTAAGTAAATCGCGATCATAATATCACAATTTTACCAAACATATTTAAAAATTCAAGATTATCATATCTCATCACACCTTACCACATCTCACCACACCGCAATTTTAAAAAACTATACCAAACAAACCCATTATATGGTATGGATCGTCTTTTGCCCATCCTTATTTCTCGCTATTATCCCTTACCAGATCCGCTAAAACGGGAAACTGTAGCCCTTGACGTACACTTGTCATAATGGCCAACGGTTTACTTAAAACTCACGTGTACTAATGAGTACATTAGGATCACTGTGAAACCATAGAGACTGACCCTATATAGGGAAATCTGCATGATCAATCAATCATGGGGATCGCTTCATCACATGTTGATTATGTATGAAATATTGTCTTGTCCTACCCATTTCATTTTGGACTGGATCGAATCTTGGGGTGTACTCTTAAATGTACATTAATGTGTTTGTGTTAGTGTTATTTTCACAATTAGAATAATAAACCATATATTATTTTATTGTGATATAATGATTAATGACAAGGTTTTGATCTTAGAGTGCACTCAGTCAAATGGGTGCAACGAAGGGCGAAAGCCGTGCTTGAGAGCAGCTTCCCATATCTTATTTTGATCGAAAATAGTTTCCCCACATTCATCAACATTCCATTCTTCTAAGGCATGAAGAATCCCAGCCACCCGCCAAGCGCTCATCATTCTTCTTGGCAGCCAATTCTGTTCATTTGCTTGAACAAATTCAGAGATAAAACAAAACAAAATAATGTAAGTTGAATTTATAACCTCACAAGAATGCAAATTCTTTAGAGAAGGCGGCGCAATCATGGACGGTGTTAGCCGGTAAATCACGTCTTTTCGAGATTTCTTTGGTGGGAACTGAGAGTAAGGGATGAAAATTGCATCTTTTGGTGCTTTGAACTGATCATGAATCGTTAGTCCTTCTCCAACAATCCATACCTGTAAATTTCACTTGTTATTTACATTAATGTAAACAATTTGGACCACTTCATAATACTATTCTATATTGTATGTGTTAATAGAAATATTATAGTTTATAAAAAATATAATATTTTTATTTGTATTTCACTTCTATTATGAACAATATGAACTCTCTTCCGCTGCATTGAATTTTTAATTTATACATAGTATTAGAGCCTAAAGTATGTTTCAGGCTAGTATGTACTGGTTTAGACAAAAAAATTTGAGTAAAAAAATGCATTGATTTATGTAACAAAAATAGATTGATCTATAATTCGAGTATTACCGAACATATTGATAGAGAGTGTTAAGAATATTGTCTCACATCGATTGTGGAAATATAAATATTATACTTCATAATGGGAGTGATATCGTGAGAAAAAGTTTTGTCTAACAATTTCAATATGATTTATTTTTTTTATGGAATATACGTACATTTTCTCGATCCATTTAATTCTGGATTTTGACAACCACAATAGCCATAAAAAACAAGAAATGTGAAGTATATTAATGATTTAACTTTCAAATATAAAGAACCTCAGAATGTTAGAATTTACACAAATCAAATGAAACTCACTTTCTGAGTGAAGACTTTGGAGGAGACTGGAAAATTTTGGCCAAAAAAACTCTCCGATAGTTTAATCCGCTCTGTTTCGTATATGGTTGCGACCTTTAACATGATAAAACCCGAATATAATACGGATTTGTAAATAAATTATAATATGATACTTAGTACCTGAATCCCCTTCTCTAGCAATGCAAAAACAATGGCATTAGCAGACTTATTGAGCGCTCCTCTTAAGACAACTTGAGTTGTGCCTTTAGGAATACTATTTATTACAACTGCAACTGCCAAACTGCTTCCATCTACTAGCTTTGTCCTAAGCTTTGGGTTTCTTTTTATAAAACATTGTAAATTTTTGTTCAACTCGACCTATGAATATAAAATAATGAAATATTCTAGTTTATAAGAGTAATAATATTCATCAACTTGCCTGGTTTAGAAGGCCTAAGCTTATAACTTTCACTCCTTTTGCTTCAGCTCTTTGTATAGCTTCTTCGATCATTCCATTGATTGTTGGTTTTTGCCATTTAATGGAATACTACATATGAAATATAAACGATCTAAACCGAGTTCAAATTAAAGGATTTTATAGGGTTTTCGAACTTGGATTACCTGTAAAGTGTATCGTGGGATCACCCAAGATTGCAAATTGAGTATCCCGAATAAGTTTCTCTCGGAGAGGAATGCCGTTTCGAAGTTGTAATTCATCATCATTGTGCAAAATGAAAATGGGATTACTAGCCAAGAGTTCCATTTTGAAATATGAGGCCTTGAGGAAAAAGAGGCTAATCCAATAGGGAGATGAAAAATGGATTCAAGAGATGTTAGATGTGTGAGATGTACAACATTCGGAAAGTCTTCTGATCTTTCGAGCGATTTATGATACAATTCGTCGGTAGATTTATCTACGGTTCCATGAATGTAGTCGTAGAAAGGCATGAACAATGAGTAGTTTGTCCGAAATCCAGTGTGATGTAGAGAGTGAAAGCTGATAAAATTCACATACTTTCAAATAATATATCGTATAATCAAACAAACTCAATATAATACTTACGAGGGAGTATACATCAAGTATTTGAGAGGTGGGAATATGGAAAAAGCCCATTTAGGGACTAACTCAAAGTTACAATGTCCCATATTGTTCATCAAGTCAATATAGGTAACATATCCATAGCAAGACGACACCGATATCGTGTTCGTGAACAACGTTACCATAACCGGGATCAAGAATAGCGTGAAATAGACCAGGTTCTCCGCGAAAGGATGTATAACCGCTACCAAAATAGAAACAAAACATCATTTTAGCCAAAAACGATCGGTTTTGAGACAAAAACGGAAATATTGAACATATGACATAAACGTTACATGTAATTGGTTCGGGTACAATAGAAGAGTGGTGATGAGAATGGTATCTTGAGTAAAGGAAATGATGATGTAGAGCTCTATGAATCCAATAGTAAAGATACTCCACAACTACGGCATGAATAACAACGGTCGAGATTACTCCATTACTTCGCCATATTGGCCAGTAACTACCGTTAACGAATACATTGTTCATCATGTATAGAATAATCCCATTAAGCACAATCTGATCATCCCTGACAAATAACATCAAACTGTAAAAACATACAAAGTATACTAATATTCATAGATGTTTGTACTATACCAATTGCTCTCTCTATCGACCTGCTCGAACTCGATGCTTCGATCTATGATCCGGGTCTTTCCTGTTGTGGTTCTGTACCGTGAATACGATATCCATATTTGAGTATGAAGTGCTCTAAAGAGGAGAAACGGGATGATGAGTAAGTTGGTGTAGTCACGTTCATTTTCTTCCTTAGTTATGAAATAGTAAACGCTTTGTAATGTCCATGGAGCAAGAATCATGTACTGTGAGAATTAGCAGAAAGAATGTGATATTTGTTATCGAAAGGAAGAAGATATTGCATTGTATACCTTTAAGCTGCCAAGTTTTTTCCATGGCCAGTCAGTGAGAAGCCCTGGTTTTGAAGCCATTTCACTTTGTGCTTCGTCTATTCTCTACTGAGTGCTTGGATTTATTTATACAACTTTATTGTAAGATGCTCATCTTTAACATTTAGTAACATGTATTATATACACGTCGGCAAAAGACCAACTCGTATCGTTTTATAATACTCCTTTTCGGTCTTCAAGATCTATCAAAGATGGGTTTACTAGTTTACTTTAATGTGTAATTCCTTTTGGTTCGGTATTTAGACTTTATAAACAAAATGTTTTTGAGACCAAATGTCAAGTCATAGGTTGTGTTTTGGTCTAATCTTTTGTTGAAATAATGAAATATATCCCATATCGGAAATTAAAATTTGTATGAATTGATTTATAAGAAGGAATATTGACCATAGTAAATGATCATATCCGATCAGACTCCCCACGTATATTGACCCAATTCTAGAAATTTAACATTTTTAACATATAACGTTTATAATAAAAAATTATGAATCAAATTTATGAGTAAGAAAACTATTAAATAATTAAATTTATATTATTTTATTGAGTTTACTTAATATTTCAGTCCAATGGGTACCAATAATTGAAAAATAATCCTTTGAATTATAATTTAATAAATAAATTGAAAATATAAAATAAGAAACATGAGATCACTTGCAAATATTGTATGTACTATTAAGTTTGAATTGAAAATAATAGATTTGTTTGGTTTCACAATCAAACGTGAGGTCAGATGTTTAAATTATGATTTTTTTAATGCACACAAAATAAAACAAATTTGCGGTGTTGCATTCATGC
The DNA here is from genome assembly GCA_009725065.1 of Utricularia reniformis. Classification (NCBI taxonomy): domain Eukaryota; kingdom Viridiplantae; phylum Streptophyta; class Magnoliopsida; order Lamiales; family Lentibulariaceae; genus Utricularia; species Utricularia reniformis. Next base: position 119,654 of record RWGZ01001264.1, on the reverse strand, counting down.
TAAAAAATTACGATTTCATCACATATACTAAAACCATATGTGGTTTCATAATGATTTAAGATATGACTAATTTACCCTTACTCTAATAATTACAATATGATTATATTTACTCTTTTTATATATAAGAATATATTATTTTTTTTGCATAGATCACGATAATAAACCACAATTTTATCAAACATAATTAAAAATTCACGATTATCATATCTCACTTTACTTCATCCCATTTTACTACACCTCAATTTTAAAAAGTTAAACCAAACAAACCAATATATATTTGGATGAATACATATTTTAAGAATTTATAATTTAGATTTATAACACTTAAGGTTGGTGCTAAACTCATAATTGAAAACCATGATTAAATCGTCATAAGCCCTACGAGTTCTCTCTTACGAAAGTTGAGATAAGCTCAAAATCTCATTGCAAAGTTAGGTTATAGAAGACAATTTTAATACGAATGGTTGGTTTTGGACCAGTGTTTTTAGGGATGTTTGGGTTATGTAATTAGAGTTGGCCGACCCATTCCAATGTACGAGACCGATTTCCACAATCGGTAAGTGACGTATTTATGATCCGACAACATGATCACCTAGTGTTAAAAAAATGTTCCTCGTCAAATATGACTTAGTTTATGAATAGCTTCATTTTGTAATGCAATAATAACACTTCAAATTATTTGAAAACATGAAATGATAGAACTTAATAACTTAATACATGAACTAGTGTAATTGAAGTCATTCACAATAAAAGATGAATGAAGATGTGAAGTACTAAATGATATAAAAATATTTAATAAACAATATTTCAACAATAAAATGAAAATGTTTCATTGTTGTAAGAAAAATCCAAAGCTTAGAGCAAAACTGATCACTACTAGTTTTATTAAATTTTGGCTGATACTTATTTTTTATTATTTGAAATATATGATATGCACAATCAAAATAGTACAAGATATATTTAAAATAATTAATATAAATTTCTATCCACAATATAATTAGTGAAGTTGCAATTGTCATTGCAACATTGAAAAGATGTAGAATTTAAATTGTCAATACACACCATTAAATGCAATCATATTTTTATTCTAAGAAGAATAGTTCGATAATAATTACAATTAATAAATAATATTTGAAATAAGTGGCTAGTGTGAATTAGGTACATAAATTTGCAAACAAAATGTCAAAATGATTAATTTAATAAAAATTTAGTCACTATATCCAAAATTGATGAGTTTTAAAATAATCACAGTTAAATTTTTAAAGTCATGTTAATTTACGTGAATAATGTATACGAATAAAACATATAAGAGGGAATATATTACAGCATAAAAGATTTGAATAAATCAATTAGTATCATTCTTAACATATCTTATAAACCAATATATAACAATTTTGCATATTTCAAAACACTTTTCTTAAGTCCAACAATATGAAAAGTTGGATTTAACAATTCAAATCGATTGCTTCCTAATTGATCAATTTATTAAGATGAGCTGACTCCCAACAAGGTTACTCAAGCTTTTCGAACCCGCTCATATACCAAGTTGGAATTATAAAGTTTGACGAAATTACAAAAGAAGAATTTGAACGAATATGATTCAAGTGAGAATGTCACACTATTAAAAGATTTGATAAAATCATTATTTGATCATATCAATGTGAAACAAATTTAATAATAGAGATGCACAGGGCATTCATTGGATTGTACGAATAATAGCTAGACAGTTGGCTGTTGTGGCAAGAAGTTTTGATAGAACTAAGTCAAGCGGACCCGCCTACTGAATCCAAGCTTGATGAACAGTTGGCTGTTGAACCAGACCACATTCTCAGTATTATAATTATTACTCGAATTTGAGGTATTATCTATCCCCTATTTAAATTTTATAATTTACATATTAATCCAAAACAAATACGATACGAAAATTTTGAATTATTTTTTATAGAAAATAAAGTAATATAAAAAAAGTAAAAACTCAATTCGAAATTCTACATTACAATATCAATAAAAAAGAATAATCTCATAAACGAGAGAAATGGAAACAATATAACCAGTGAAACTCAAAAGAAATTATGATACAACAATATTAATAATAGCGAGAATTTTTTATTTAATTTATTTATTTTTCATACTTTCACACTAATATCTTAATTAATAAATTTAATTTACATTACAAATCACATAACAATTCATATTAAACATATTTCAATAATATAAGCTTGTTAATCGAACCATTAAGAGTCCCAATACAATTTTGTATATCTTTTGGATATAGAAATTTTAGTTGCATTTATAAAACTATTCCCGTTCCAACAAGTTTCCTATTTTCATAGGAATCAATGGGAAAATGGAAAATTGATAAAGTGGCCTTCATAGATCATTTTATCATGATGAATAAATATGTAATTATGTTTCAAAGTTTTTGTAATGGATAAATTTTATTTATGTTTATTATAACTTATATTGTTTGTTTAATAATATTATAAACAAATCAAATCACTCTAGTTATGATTTACCAAGTATTGCAAACTTAAGTATCAAATTTACTAAATCTTATTGTTGTGGTTCCTTTTTAGGGGTACCAACAGTCACCGAATTCTGAAAATCGGTTTTATTTGTTGTTTGTGGAGACAACTTGAAATAAGAAAATGGAAAGAACACAGGCGATTTTAGCGTGGAAAAACCCCTTAAGAAAGGGGGAAAAAACCACGTTGCCTAGAGGAGAACCTCCACGGCAAATTCATTAATAAATCAATGAAATATACAAAGGGAATAAGAGCAGCGAAAATGAAATTACAGCGGCTAGGGTTCTTCGAAATTGGCCTCATTTTTTAGCTTATCTTTTAGCTCTGCATTTATAGAGGGAGAAACACGTGTGACCCACATCCTAAAACCACCTCTGACAATGTGTTTCCCCATGCTGGAAAGTGTGGTTGAGCCTGAAGCATGGAATGCAGGTTGATGGGCCCACATGCAGCCTGTCAGTGCCTTTGTAGTCTGCTGGGACCTACGCAGTCTGTCGGGACCGATCGGTCTGCTTGGCCCTAAGCAAACTGCCGGGACCGATCGGTCTGCTGGCCCTAAGCGGTCTGCCGGACCGATCGGTCTGCTGACCCTAAGCGAACTGCCGAGACCGATCGATCTGCTTGGCCCTAAGCAGTCTGCCGGGCCGATCGGTCTGCTGGCCCTAAGCAAACTGCCGGGACCGATCGATGTGCTGCCCCTAAGCAAACTGCCGGGACCGATCGGTATGATGCCCCTAAGCAAACTGCCGGGACCGATCACCCTATGCTGTTTGTCTGGACCGATCGCCCTATGTTGTTTGCCTGGACCGATCGCCCTAAGCTGTTTTCCGGGACCGATCGGTCTGTTTGATAATTTCAGCTGTCGAATTCGATTGGGTCTGACCACCTTCATTCTTGCTTAGGACTCCTCGTTGGTACCAGGTTTAATGGTTCTCAACAAGAACACATCCTTGGTACCCGGTTTAAAGGTTGTCAACACTTATAGTTTAGAAATTAAATATATAATTACAATATATACAGAATAAACTACTATAACTAAAAAAAATTGAGAAAATGGCTAGTTTAGTCCATACAGTTTAGTGATTTTGTTAAATTTGGTCTTCATACTTTGACATTTATAGTCTCTATACTTTGATATTTTTGACAAATTTGGTCCCTATATGTCAAAATTAGTCCCCAAAATTTGAGGACCAATATCGGCACATATATGAAACTTTGAGGACTATATTTGCCAAAAGTTACAAAATATGAGGACTAATTATGCAAAAAATACAAAGTTTGTGGATTTGTTTTGCTTTCACAAAACTTTGAGGACTAAATTTGCCAAAATGAAGAAAGTTTAGGAACTAAATTTGCTAAATCATACAAACTTTAGAGAGAAGACATCATTTTCTCTATTTTTACCCATATGTATAAGCCTCTTATTTTAATAAAATAAAAAAGTGACAGCAAATAAGTATTCAATAGATAAAATATATAAGATATATGAATTATGTTGCATATTATTAATCAAAATATGTAATGTCTTATCTATCATTCTTATAAATATCTAAGTCAGCAAAGATTGACTTATTCATTTTGAATTGAATATGCCAATGGTAGTTGTACCAAAGAACTTCCCAATGTTCAATCATCCGACCAATTCATGAGTCTTGATTATAACATTCACAGTTGAGATTATTACTTGTCTCATCCTGAAAAATGAAGTCCACATTAATAATTTACAAGAATATGGTGTACTATCATAATATAAAAATATTTCATTTTTAATCCATCAAATTTACTGTAAAATCAATTTTAATCATTCCATTTAGACATATTCAAATTTGATATATTGTCAATTTTTGTATAAAATTATTAAGATATCCATAAACTCAAATAATTATTTATAAATTAAATTTCACCATTTATAAATTAATCTTTATTATAAAAATTTTTTACTGGATAATAAAAATAATTTCTCAGTGGAAATTATAAATCATATAGGGTGATGTTTGCCTATGGCCCCCCAACATACGAACTATGTAAATGATATGCCCTACAAGTTACGAAATTGCAAATATGATATATTTTTTATCAAAAATATACATTTATAGTCTTCAAACTTCATTTAAATGCATATAAGACATCTCAAGTTTCCAATACATTTATCATTGGTACTATAAGGAACTCGTTAATATTTTATACCTTATGCACAATTCTCGAACATCACAGGTCAATTTTTAATTGAAGTTGCAGAAAAAAAGTATTCAATCTAATTTTTATAATTGATACATGAACATTCTAAACCATATATTTGCCTATAAGTTCCATAATTATTTTGAAGTTTGCACATTTCCTCGTTCTTTAAATATATTGAAATCTACCCATAATATTTTGATAATTTGATATTTAATTTATAAAGATTCAAAATTATTCAAAAAAAGATACTCATGCCCAATTTCTTATTCGCATTTTTCGTGGCTGAAACATCTAACTCGAAAATAAATAGTAACCCACAAAATTGAAAAATCAAAATTGGTCATCAGTGTCATAATGGTGTTGTTTGGAACTGCGGTTCACCACCTGGTGCGGTGAACGTACCGCAGTTTTTTCATTTTAACCAAACATGCTTAACAAATACGTTTGTTTCACCGCTGAAAATTACGATGAAGTAACAGTACATTTGAGGCAGTGGTGGACAGAACGCAATTGTGTAATGATCATTATACCATTCCTTTTAAAATTATGGTTTATAATTAATTTAAATTCTTATTAATATTAATTTTTATTACAACAGTTTAAAATTTTTGTCTATATTAATTTATTTAAGAGCTTCCGGACTTTGTAGAGATGGAACACGATTAGAATATGGAAATACAAATTCCCGTTGACCCATCGTATATAGATGTTAAACTCATAGACGATAACTACATGATTCGAATTAGAAATGAAATATGTAATTGCATTGCACTAGCGGGTTTGGAGAAAATCATCGATTTAGATGATTCACTTTTGTCAATGTTTATTTTTTCATACTTTTGATCAATAACTTATTATATTCTAGCAATTTCTGAAATAACGAATTTAGTTTTATAATCAATATAAAATATAATTTGTAAGTAATACACTTTAATTAAAAATAAGGATAAAATAGTCATTTTATGAAATCACGATCACTGCACCGCTGTTTCAAAATAGTTTTTAAAAATCACGATCAGTTCACCTCACAGCACAATACATTTATCTCACCTCACCGCTATTTGTCAAACGTTGTTCCAAACGTAAACAATGTCATTTGTGAATAATTTTGTATATTTGGGATTAAATATCAAAACAATAAAGATCACTTTCAAGTTTTCAACATATTTAACAAACGAGAATCAATATGCAAAACTCTATAAAAATATCATAAATTAGGATCAAACATAAACGATTTAGGATCAATAATATATATTCTTGATATTACCCGGGGATATTTTCGTTATTATGGCATCCCGGGAGCTCGTCCGACGTGACTAGATGGTATTTTCGGTATTCTCGTGTATTTTCGTCATTCTATAATTTTGGGGGTATTCTTGTAATTTGGACTTCCCTGGCCTGCATATTAGCATCTAACTTACGTTTCTAGCAGTTTCGGACATATTCGAACCCGAGCGGGGCCAAGGGTATTTTGGTAATTTGGCACCCGAGGAGCGTGCCGGTAAGTTGTGGCAACAATTTTGGCTGGATATTTGACACCTGGAAACAGTGAATTATTTTACGAGGTTCTCTGGTATTTTCTCATCGATATTTCCGGCTAATTCTCGATCGAGATACATTTCCGAAGTTCTATTGCGGAATGACATTTATTCTAATTTAATTGAATGTTATTTAGGTACTTTGGGTTTAATCCAATGAAATTGGGCTCCTCGGCCTGAAACTTACTAATTGGGCTGTATTTATCTATAAATATGAGCCCCAATGCACTGAAAAAGGACATCTGACTCTTTTTGTATCTCACAATGCAAGATTATCGTCAGGATTCGCGAGACTTCGTTTTTCAGCCACTGTTCGCGAGATTTCGTACCAAATCTCGCGACCACACCGTTTGTGCCACTATTCACGAGATTTCGCACCAAATCTCACGACTGCCCATACAAGTTACTGTTCGCGAGTTCTTGTTCGGAGTTACTGTTCGCGAGTTTCTGATAGGCACTTACTGTTCGCGAGACCTTGCTGGAATAGTGCCATTTGCGAGTTTTCGTACGAAAACTCGCGACCACCCCCTCACTCGCGAGTTTTCGGCAGTTTTGACGTAACAGAGTGTTTTCGATCATTTTCCGAGCCGTTTCTCATCCATATTGTTGTCATTATATCATTGTACTCGTATTTGTTGAAAATCATAGTGAAAACTAAGGTAGAGCTTCGCTCTCCCGAGGACGTAAGCCCACACATTATGGGTCCAACCTCGTATATCGCTTGTGTCCCAAATAAATTGAAATCCGAATAATTAAAAATTGACTGATCTAAAAATAAATACCCAAAATATTTTTAGACTAGATCAGTTTGGCGCCGTCCGCGGGGACTCGAGATTCTTATCCCATTGAGAGCTTTATTGCTGAGTTTGGATTTCTATTATCATGACTACTCGGAATTCTGATGAAGATATTTTTGATGAAGAAATTGAGGTTGATCCTATTCCTCATATTAATGATGAGTTTGCCGCGTTACCGGGGGCTCGGTCGTCAGTTCTGGAGGAGCCCCCTGCTCAAAATGTAACTATTCGGCCCTCCCGGAGCGGGTTTTCATCCGGAAGGGCACCTAGTTTTTATCCTCGATCACGCCAATGTTTATCTAAGTGTTATGAATTTGCAAGAGTTGGCCGAGTTACGGTCCGTAATAATGCCCGCCTTTCGCCACATGCACGCTCGAGATCTGCGGATCAAACGGAAATAGATGAAGATTTGGAAGAGCGAATGCGTAGTTTAATCGTTCAGTTAGAGCAAGTTGAAGCTCGAAGGAGAGTCCGGATGAACAATGTTACCCCGGAACCAGTGAATGATGAGGTGGCAGAGGAGGATACCGATCGCGTTCCGGAACCGCGAGCAAATACTGCAGCAACTGGAGAGCAGAACGATACTCTGCAAAAGATTGGAGAGTTGATCGAGTTAAAGTTTAAGGAGATGAGTGGGAAGATGGAACAAAACGAGGCCAAGATGAATCAATTGGAGGCCAACCTGGCTCTTGGCCATGAAAGGAGACGAGTGTACGGGGAACATACCCGAGATACTCATCAGACCTCAGCTTATGAGGGAGATTATACTGAGAATGAAAGGGCTAATGAGCCCATCGTTAATCGAGGGACGGCGTTACAATCTATGGAAGTTTTGCAGAGTCTGTGGAACACTTCAAATGCTTTATCTCCCTTTTCCACGGCGATTATTAGTGCCACACGTTCTGAGTTTATTGAGATGCCAAAGGATCTTCCACAGTATCGCGGGTCAACTGACCCACATGCTCATACATCAAATCTGGAGATTCATGTAAGTTTGATGAATTTCAGTGATGCGGCCATGTGCTTCGTTTTTGCCGCTTCTCTTAAGGAATCAGCCCTTTGATGGTTTAATCGTTTACCGAGGCGCTCGATTGTTTCATATCAGGACTTTAAGGATCAATTCTATTAAGCTTTCGTGCCTTTCAATGCGCCCTTAAAGTCTATTACTTCTTTGACCGCGTTGCGGTATGATTCTTCAGAAAGATTGTTGAGTTTTATTACCCGTTTTGAGGCCGAGTGTAGAAAGATACCTCGGATTACTGTAAGTGAGAAGGTTGGGGTGCTCCAGCTTATTCTAGCTGGACACCCGTTATGTAAGTATTTGAATAGAGATCCCCCGGAAAGTATGGAAGATTTGGCCTTGAGATGTACACAGTACATCCGAGAAGATGAAGGTTTGCGAGATCATGGAGTGATCGAAGTACGGGCGTATGGTTCCTTCAATATTGTTGCAAGTCATGGGCTGGACAAGGTTGTCCAACATGCAAAACCTAAGTTGAGGGTTTTTCCTACGTACAATTATGAACAGATTTTTGCCATCATTGAGCAAAAGAAGGGTGGATCGCTTCGTTATCCCCCTCCCTTNTGCCACCCGGGAGCACATCGGTCGGGTGCAACGATGTTATGTGGCTGCGTATTCACTGCTTAGAGGCAAAGAACTAATTTGCGAGGTTTTCCGATATTTTCTCATCGTATTTCCGACTAATATCTCTACCGGGATAGGTTCCCGAAACTTCGGGATCAGCATGGCATTTATTATATTATAATTGGAGGTTATGTAAGTGTTTTGGGCTAAGTGAAGTAAACTGGGCTTATGGGCTCAAGTAAGTGAAGTTGGACTTGATTTCTCTATAAATACAAGCCCCAATGCATTTGGACGGGTTCAGACTGTTATCACACTTTCCAAGGCAAAATACTATTCTGCATACTGTAGAATCGTGACTTTTCGTCCGTAGCCGCGACTTGTTGCCTGCCTCCTTGCATGAGTCGCGACTTATTGATCTTCATCCTGCATCCGCGACTTGTTGCTGGAACAGTATATTTCGCGAGTTATTGCCCTGCTGCACCCAGTCGCGACTTGTTGCTGGAACAGTATATTTCGCGAGTTATTACTCTGCTGCACGCAGTCGCGACTTGTTGCTGATACAGTCTTTTTCGTGAGTTGTTGCTGATACAGTGCTTTCTGCGAGTTGTTGACCACAACTCGCGGCTGCCAACCTTTCGAGCCCGGTTGAGTGTTTTCAATCGTTTTTAGAGCCGTTTTTGCCCGTGTTATTATTATCACCTCATTGTACTTGTATCCTTTGATTACTATAGTGGAAACCAAGGAAGAGTTTCGCTCTCCCGAGGACGTAAGCTCACACATTGTGGGCCCAACCTCGTATATCGCTTGTGTCCTCATAACAAAATAATTTCGAGTAATTAAAAATTGACTGATCTAAAAATAAACACTCCAAAATATTTTTAGACTAGATCAGTTTGGCACCATCCGTGGGGACCGAGATTTTTATCCCATTGAGAGCTTTATTGCTGAGTTTGGATTTCTAATATCATGAGTACTCGGAATTCTGATGAAGATATTTTTTATGAAGAAATTGAGGTGGATCCTATTCCTCAGGTTAATGATGAGTTTGCTACGTTACCGGGGGCTCGGTCATCAGTTCTGGAGGAGCCCCCTACTCAAAATGTAACTATTCGGCCCTCCCGGAGCGGGTTTTCGTCCGGAAGGGCACCTAGTTTTTATCCTCGATCACGCCAATGTTTATCTAAGTGTTATGAATTCGCAAGAGTTGGCCGAGTTGCAGTCCGTAATAATGCCCGCCTTTCGCCACCTGCACGCTCTAGATCTGCGGATCAAAAGGAGATAGATGAAGATTTGGAAGAGCGAAGGCGTAGTTTAATCGCTCAGTTAGAGCAAGTCGAAGCTCAAAGGAGAGCCCGGAGGAACAATGTTACCCCGGAACCTGTTAATGATGTGGCGGCAGAGGAAGATATTGATCGTGTTCCGGAGCCGCGAGCGAATATGGCAGCAACCGGAGAGCAAAATGATACTCTGCAAAAGATCGGAGAGCTAATTTAGTTGAAGTTCAGGGAGATAAGTGGAAAAATCGAACAGAACGATGCCCGAATGAGTCAATTGGAGACCAACTTGACTCTTGGCTAGGAAAGGAGACGAGTGTACGGGGAGCACACCCGAGATACTCATCAGACATCGGCTTATGAGGGAGACTATGTTGAGAATGAGAGGGCTAATGAGGCCAATCGGTAATCGAGGAAAGACTTTACCATCTATGGAAATTTTGCAAAGTCCGTGGAACACTTCAAATGCCTTATCTCCTTTTTCCACGGCGATTATTAGTGCCACACCTTCTAAGTTTATTGAGATGCCAAAGGATCTTCCACAGTATCGAGGGTCAACTGACCCACATGCTCATACATCAAACTTGGAGATCCATGTGAGTTTGATGAATTTCAGTGATGCGGCCATGTGCTTTGTTTTTGCCGCTTCTCTTAAAGAGTCAGCCCTCCGATGGTTTAATCGTTTACCGAGGCGCTCAATTGTTTCATATCAAGACTTTAAGGATCAATTCTATTCAGCTTTCACGCCTTTCAATGCGCCCATAAAGTCCATTACTTCTTTGACCGCGTTGCGGTATGATTCTTCAGAAATATTGTTCGGTTTTATTATCCGTTTTGAGGCCGAGTGTAGAAAGATACCTCGGATTACTGTAAGTGAGAAGGTTGGGGTGCTCCAGCTTATTATAGCTGGACACCCGTTATGTAATTCTTTGAATAGAGACCCCCCGGAAAGTATGGAAGATTTGGCTTTGAGATGTACACAGTACATCCGAGAAGATGAAGGTTTGCGAGATCATGGAGTGATCGAAGTACGGGCGTATGGTTCCCACAATATTGTTGCAAGTCGCGGGCTGGACAAGGTTGTCCAACATGCAAAACCTAAGTTGAGGGTTTTTCCTACGTACAATTATGAACAGATTTTTGCCATCATTGAGCAAAAGAAGGGTGGATCTCTTCGTTATCCCCCTCCCTTGCAAGAACCAACGCCGGGGACTTACGAGTCCCAAGTATTTTGTCGTTTTCATCGGAGTTTTGGACATGCAACAAATGATTGTCGGGAATTAATGTCTGAGGTGGAAAGGTTGCTAGAGTTGGGTCAGCTTGATGAACTGATCAGTACTGTGGAGGCTCTACCCGAGTCTAAGCTGGGAAAGATTGATATAAGTGTCCCGGAGGGGACGACACCTAAACCCCCAAGGGCCGATGCGCCACGGCTAAATGCAAGAGGACGTGGATATGGAGGACAGCGTGACCAACGTCAAGGAGGTGGCCAGAGGGGATTCTTTAACGGTGGTAGACAGAATCAGAGAGGTGGAAGGAGAGAAAACCATTATCGCGGCCGCGGCAGAAATCAACCGCAAAGAAATCAGCAGGGGTACAGATATGAAGCTTTCCCACCAGCTCCCGCGAATAAGCAAGCACTACCTCCTCCTCCGGCTGACCCCAACCAGGGTCAACCTATTTTGAATGTTGAGAACTCTCAACCAAGATGGGGTAATCTAGGCCCCAACATTATGACTATCGCGGGGGGAAAAAGTGTCGGCGATTCGAACCGCGCCTGCAAACGTTCTTATCAGGCATTACATCAGAAGGGGCGCTTTATGGAAGTGAACATGCTCCAGTTAACAGATTTGGATAAAATGACAATATCATTTGGACCGGAGGATTTATCTAGGGTTTTCTCCCCTATTATTGCGAATCATCCTGTTTCTCGAGTGTTAGTCGACACCGGAGCTGCTACCAACATATTGACGCTTGCGGCCTTTGATCAGATGGCATTGAAAGGAACCACCCAACTCCAGCCCGTGCACACAAAGTTAGTTGGTTTTAATAATAGCGTTGTTGCTGCTGAGGGATCTGTTTTGCTGCCGGTAACCTTGGCCGATCCCGAAATATCAAGAACTTTGATGGTGGAATCTGTGGTGGTGGATCTCCCTATACTCCCTTATAATGAGATCCTTGGGAGAAGTTGTTTGAACCTATTTGGAGTTGTGGTATCTCAACCACATTTGATGATGAAGTTCCCAACACCGTTAGGGGTTGGGAAGATGAAGGGAGAGCAAGAGCTAGCGCGCTCTTGTTATAATGTGATGTGTAGAAGTGGTATGGACGGATCAAAAGCGAAAATACCCGTTTGTATGATGTAATTCTCATCCGATGAAGTTGTTTGAACCTATTTGGAGTTGTGGTTTCTCAACTACACTTGATGATGAAGTTCCCAACACCGTTAGGGGTTGGGAAGATGAAGGGAGATCAGGAGCTGGCGCGCTCCTGTTATAATGTGATGTGTAGAAGTGGTATGGACGGATCAATGGAAAAAATACCCGTTTGTATGATGTAATTCTCATCCGATGAAGTTATTTATACAAATGACAGACCGTCTCTCAGGAAGTTTAAAGAGAATGATATGAAGATGGAGCCTTTGGGAATCAAGACAGTGCCTTTATTCCCCGGTAATCTTGAAAAGACAGTGACGATCGGTTCCGAGTTGTCACCAGAGGTTGAGAAGGAGGTAATTTCTTTTTTGCAAAGTAACGTAGATGTTTTTGCTTGGTCTTATCAGGATTATGTGGAGGTTGATCCCCAAGTCTGTTCTCATAGACTCAATGTTAACCCATATGTGCGGCCAGTTCATCAGAAGAAGAGGAAGTTTTCCCATGAGAAAGAGAGGGCGATTGATGAGGAGGTGGAAAGTCTGTTGCAGGCAGGATTCATAGAGCCTGTTAGATACGCGGATTGGGTCGCGAATCCAGTGGTGGTCCCAAAGTCGAATGGTGGCTGGAGAGTTTGCATTGATTTTACTGATTTGAATAAAGCATGCCCGAAGGATCCGTATCCNGAGGATTTATCTGGGGTTTTCTCCCCACAAGATGATGCATTGGTTGTCTCCCCTGTTATTGCGAATCATCCTGTTTCTCGAGTGTTAGTCGACATCGGAGCTGCTACCAACATATTGACTCTTGCGGCCTTTGAGCAGATGACATTGAAAGGAACCACCCAACTCCAGCCCTTGCATACAAAGTTAGTTGGTTTTAATAATAGTGTTGTTGCTGCTGAGGGATTTGTTGTTCTGCCGGTAACCTTGGGCGACCCAGAAATATCAAGGACCTTGATGGTGGAGTTTGTGGTGGTGGACCTCCCTATACTCCCCTATAATGCAATTCTTGGGAGAAGTTGTTTGAACCTATTTGTAGCTGTGGTATCTCAACCACATTTGATGATGAAGTTTCTCACACCGTTAGGCGTTGGGAAGAAGAAGGGAGATCTAGAGCTGGCGCGCACTCGTTATAATGTGATGTGTAGAATTGGTATGGATGGATCAAAAGCGAAGTTACCCGTTTGTATGGTGGAATTCTCGTCCGATGAATTTATTAATACAAACGACGGACCGTCTCTTAGGAAGTTTAAAGAGAACGAAATGAAGATGGAGCCTTTGGGAATCAAGACAGTGTCCTTATTCGCCAATAACCTTGGAAAGACAGTGACGATCGGTTCCGAGTTGTCACCAGAGGTTGAGAATGAGGTAATTTCTTTTTGCAAAGTAATGTAGATGTTTTTGCTTGGTTTTATCAGGATTATGTGGGGGTTAATCCCCAGGTCTGTTCTCATAGACTTAATATTAACCCATATGTGCGACCAGTTCATCAGAAGAAGAGGAAGTTTTCCCTTGAGAAAGAGAGGGCAATCGATGAGAAGGTGAAAAGTTTGTTGCAGGCAGGATTCATAGAGCCTGTTAGATACGCGGATTGGGTCGTGAATCCAGTGGTGGTCCCAAAGCCGAATAATGGCTGGAGAGTTTGCATTGATTTTACTGATTTGAATAAGGCATGCCCGAAGAATCCGTATCCGCTACAGGCCATTGACATGATGGTGGATGCGGCCTGTGGCTTTGAATTTCTTAATATGTTAGATGCTTTTAAAGGATATAACCAAATTTTTATGCATTGTGAAGACAAGTTGTTTACTTCATTTATGACAAATAAAGGCATTTATTGCTATAGAGTTATGCCATTTGGGTTGAAAAATGCTAGGGCCACCTATCATCGTTTAATGAATTCGATGTACAAAGATATGATCGGAAAATCTTTGGAGGTTTATATCGATGATATATTGATAAAGAGTAAACATGGGGATAACCACATCCAGTATTTGAATGATTGTTTTGGTGTATTGAGAAAGTATAAGATGAAATTAAATCCGCTTAAGTGTGCGTTTTGTGTGAAAGGAGGCAAGTTCCTCGGCTTTATGGTGTCTGAGAGAGGAATTGAGATGAATCCTGACAAGATAATAGCTATCCAAGAAATGACCCCTCCGATGACTGTTAAGGAAGTTCAAAGGCTGACTGGGAGTTTAGCCTCACTGAATCGCTTCATCTCGCGATCCGCAGAGAGAAGTTTGCCATTTTTTAAAGTCTTGCGTAAGACGAATATCTTGTATTGGGACGACGAGTGTAGCAGAACTTTTGAGAGTTTGAAAGACTATTTGAGTAAGCCGCCGTTTATGTCTCCCCCATCACCAGGGGAACCGTTGGGTCTATATTTAGCAGTAACGAAAGAGGCAGTGAGTGCAGCCTTAGTCAGGCTTAGTGATAAGGAACATATACCGATATATTATGTGAGCAGGAAATTGCAGGGAGCGGAGTCCCGGTATACATATTTGGAAAAGTTTGTGTTAGCTGTAATAGTCGCCTCACGGAAAATGATGCACTATTTTCAAGGACATCATATTGCAGTCTTGACAGATCAGCCTATCCGAAGTGTGTTATCAAAGTTTGATGCCTCTGGGAGGCTAGCAAAGTGGAATATCGAATTGGGCCAGTATCAGATAGAGTATATCTCCAGGCGAGCGTTAAAGGCCCAGGTGTTAGTGGATTTCATAGTAGAGATGACTCGGTCGGAAGAGTTGGGTATTCAGGAGTACTGGGATGCCTTTGTAGATGGATCGGTGTCTGCCTGGCGAGCCGGTATCGGTGTTTATTTTAAGGAAAGGAAGTCTGGTGAAGAACATGAATATGCTGTAAAGTTGCGCTTCCCCGCAACTAACAACATCGCCGAGTATGAAGCCTTGATATTTGGAATTAACTTGGCGGTGGAAATTGGAATCGTTCGTTTGCATGCTCATTCTGATTCGCAGTTAGTGGTGAACCAATTTGCAGATATTTATGCCACCAATGGGAACCATTTGTGGAGGTATTTAGAAAAGCTGAAAGAGACAGCTAAAAATCTTAAGATATTCACACTTACATATATCCCAAGGGAGGAAAACACGCGTGCAGACAGTCTCGCAAAGGCGACGACGATTTTAGAACTCTCGGATGAGTCAAAGATAACAACAATGATCCACTACCAGCCCTCTATCAGTCCTGTGGAGAAGCAGACAGCCGAGGTGGCTAATCTAGAACTTTCTAATGAGGCATGGTTTTTATTGGATGCCATAACCGACGAGTCATCTTGGAAGGATGCTATCGTAAATTATCTAATCAAGAGAGAATTGCCCACCGACAAAGGCGAGGCTCGAAGGACTATGCAAAGAGCTACGAATTTCGTCTATGTGGATGATAAGCTATATAAGAAGAATTTTGGAGGCCCATATCTTCGATGTTTGTCCCCGATACAAGCAAAGGCTGTTATAGAAGAAGTTCACGTTGGGGACTGTGGTGATCATTCAGCAGGTCGATCCTTAGCAAATAAGGTTAAGAGAGCCGGTTATTTTTGGCCAACACTGGTGAAAGATTGTGTGAATTTTGTTCGAGCATGTTCTGCTTGTCAGTTCCACTCAAACGTGCATCATGTACCAAGAGCTAGTATGAAACCTTTACCGACAACATGTCCTTTCGATATGTTGGGCATCGATATTTTAGGACCATTTCCGAAGGCACCTAACCAAAAGAAGTTCTGTATCGTGGCTGTGGAGCATTTCCTTAAATGGATAGAGGTTGAAGCCGTATCGCGAGTTCGAGAACAGGAGGTTATCAGTTTCCTTTGGAGATATATCATATGTCGATTAGGAATTCCCAGGATTTTGGTATCAGATAACGGAACGCAATTTGCCGGAAAGAAGGTTAATGAATGGTGTGAGAGTTATGGAATCGAACAGCGGTTTACTTCCGTGGCACATCCAGAAACGAACGGACTTACAGAGGTTATTAACCGTATTATCCTGCAACAGCTGAAGACACGAATAGATGAATCCAAAGGCTCTTGGGTAGATGAGATGCATAATGTGATGTGGGCATATCGGACATCACCGAGGTCCACTACCGGATTCAGCCCATTCTCTTTAGTATATGGCTCTGATGCCGTGTCTCCGGTAGAAGTGAATATTTTATCAGAAAGAGTTATCGCTTATGATGATGTATTGAATGAAGATATGAGAAAGTTGGACCTTCATTGTATTGACGATGTCCGAGATAGAGCTGCGATAAGAATGGAGGTATGTAAAAGGCGGATGGCTAAAAAGCACAATAAAGGCGTCCGACCTATGCTGTTGAAGGTTAGAGACTTGATTCTTAAGAAAGTGGAAGTCTCGAAGCATGTTGGTAAGTTGGATCGAAAGTGGGAAGGACCGTACAGAGTAACGGCAGTAGTGAAGGAATGAACGTATAAGATCGCAAATATGAGCGGGGAGGAGCTGCCATGGACTTGGCATATTTCCAATTTGCGCAAGTATTATGTATAGACGTGACTCATCGATCTTTTTGAAAATAAAATTTTCTTCCCTTTTTAGAGGTCATATTCTAATCCTTTAAGTATCTTTTTTGACGACATGAATTCAATCGACTAGGGGACTGGTAAGGTAGGAGTAGGTCCATTGCGCTTTAGTACGAAGAAGGATGGAATAAATTAAATAAGTTAGATTAGAAACGCAATGTACCACCTGTCTTATAGTCGATCATTTTCAAACTCGTCAATTTAGATACTGTGTCAAAATATTTTGAACCTGATGAGTCTTCCTGTCCGCGGCAGAACCGTATGTACATAATGACTGTTGGAATATGTTAAGGGCCTTGTTTGTTGTGATTTAGCCAGCTTAGAACCGAGCATATTTCCGTGGCAAATCAGGGTGCAAGTATATACCTGACTCCTCCATGACACGCCGGCGAGGGTTGTGCCCTCATCGGAGGCTCGTCCATTTCCGCATGGCACCGTCTTATGGACGGGCCAATGACTCCGTCTTATGGATGGGTTGAGAATGCGATGGCACCGTCTTATGGACGGGTCGAGAATGCGATGGCACCGTCTTATGGACGGGTCGAGAATGCGATGTCATCATCTTATGGACGGGCCGAATGACTCCGTCTTATGGATGGGTCGAGAGTGTGATAGCCCCGGGTGCAAGTATATACCGGTGGAGAGTGTGTGATGGCCCCGGGTGCAAGTATATACCGATGGCAAGAGTGTGATTGCCCCGGGTGCAAGTATATACCGGTGGCGAGTGTGTGATGGCCCCGGGTGCAAGTATATACCGGCGGCAAGAGTGTGGTGGTCTCGGGTGCAAGTATATATTGGCGGCAAGAGTGTGGTGGCCCCGGGTGCAAGTATATACCGGTGGCGAGTGTGTGATGGCCCCGGGTGCAAGTATATACCGGTGGCAAGAGTGTGCTGGCCCCGGGTGCAAGTATATACCTGTGGCGAGTGTGTGATGGCCCCGGGTGCAAGTATATACCGGTGGCGAAGATATATTTGTGAAGGTAGAGCGATGGACTTATTCTAAATACCTACTCATTTTAAATAGGCGTTCGCCTTAGAGTTATCGCAGACTTATTCAAGCCACGCTACACTGGGGACTCTTACGCATTATTGTTATTATTAATATATGTGTTATTATTGGGCATCCCTACATGAGATTCACACATATTCTTATTATCTCGGAAGTGTAATTCTTGATTTGGATTATTCGGAGTTATATTTTTCTGGAAGAATATGACGGTATATGAATGCTAAGAGGAAAGCAAAGAATCAAAATTCTGTATATACGGGGAATACAAAAACGCGGAAAGACTACAAAAGTGAAGAAATTAAAATATTATAAGTTTATTTCTTCTTCTTCTTGGAACTCGAACCTTCACCTGGTCCGCTGGGGCGCTTTCTTACCAGCTTGATAGTCGATGAGGGAGGATCAACCTCTTTTTCTTTTTTCGTCGCAGTGGTCAACTTCTCGGGGACAAAACTCGCCATCTCGACCTCATGGCGTTCCCGAGCTCCTACCACACTAGCAGGAACGTATAATGGAGGGTCACGTTGACCCATCACCTCCTCATCTTTTAGAAGATCTCCCACGAGGGGGCCCACCGGCTCCGGGAATAATGTGGCCAATCTTCGAAATGCGTCCGGCGATGGACCCTCCTCGGGTATTTTGATCGCCTCCGAATACATCTGCTGGTGCAAGTCCTCCTCCAAATTGAAGTGGAGCACCCCGAACGGATCCCCCGAGCAGTCTAATTTGTCCTCCGCATCCACAGGCTCGAACTTATCGGATAGACTGGGATCAAGTCTTCCTCTCTTTTCGGGAGTTAAGGATATGCCCAAGATTCTCTAAGTCTGGACACTTCCTCTAAAGAAATACAGAGCAGACGACGTCGCATTAGTTAGGGCCGCCAGGTTTCGAAATGTCGGGAAGTGCACTGTATACTCCCATATCAGTTTCCGGAAACAGTCGTTGATCTGGGACGGCAACCTAGCAGCTCGAGCCCAAAGACTATCTATGGTAGACTGGAGGGATTCATTCTTTGATTTTAGCTCTATATTCCCCTCCAAGGCCTTCTTATCAGCAACATTGGCATCTTTGGCTTTTTTCAGCTTTTCTTCGGTCTCAGCTCTAACCTCCTTCAGCTAGTCTTCAGCATATTTTTCGTTTGCCTTGAGGGTATCAATGGATTTGCTCAAGAGCATGCCTTTTCCCAATGTGAAACGCCGCACACTCCATTTACTCACTACGATGAACCCTAGTTAGGGCTTCGATCACCTTGTTATTTTCTTCCCGGAGCGCCGCCATCTCTTGGCCATGCTTTTCCCGCTGATTCTGCATCAATCTTTCTGCGGCCTTCTTCGTCTGCTCCCCGATTATATCCGTACTGTTGAGCTCCGAATGCCTAAGCATGCAGTATTCCCCTACTGCAGCGGTGTTGCCCATCTCCCCGAATGTCCGCTCCATCTGAAAGAAAAAGCAAAAACCATAAAAATTAGATAATATGCTGATGAAACAAAGAGCAGGCAACAATGGTCAATGTGATTACAAACCTCTCCCATCATGCGACGTGCTGTCGCAAATTGGCTCATCAACCGACTAAAATCAGTGAACACCGTGTGATCATCTCGTCCACGCGGTGGTAATGACAGATTCCTTTCAAAATACGTCAAAGCCGGTCTATTAGAAAAGCTATCACCCCTCGGAATCCGAAAGGTTACTACGTCTTTCACTAGTACCAGGCCAGCCTGACGTCCATCTCGAGCCATTCTTTCACTATATGTTTCGGTATATCTCTTATTCGGAAGGCATCGAGGAACTCGGCGGTTAACCCACTCTTTCTAATGGGTTCCGCAATTTCCAAAATGGTGGGGCCCTCCACCGGTCTTTTCCCCTTATCCGAAGGAGCTTCTTGGTTTATTTCTCCCTCCGGACGGGTCCCTTGCTCATCCCCTCCACCAACGGGCCTATCGGATGACCCCCGCTTATTTCGCCCTCCTCGTCATCTTCGACAACGTCCACTAGTGTCTCGGCGAAGTTGTACATCCCTTCGTCGGGGGAAAACTCTCTAGCAGTAAGCTCTAATCGCCGAGACACAAGAATTAAATCTTCAGGACTCTCGGGGGGCTCAGTAGCCGGCTCATTTCCTGCGGGCTCGGGATTCTCAATTACCGGAGCAGGTGGTGTTGGAGTAACTGGTCGGGCCTCTTCTGCATGCGGCACCGTTTCTTGCAAGCTTTGGGCCAACTCATCCGCGGCAGTGCGGTTCCGAGATCCAGGCGCCATCTCGAAGATCAGCTCATCCTTTTCCGAAACAAGAGTACGGAGTGATCTCAGTTTGTCGCCTAATCTCGAATGACCTTTAGGGGGAGCCATTATTTTATCTGCAAAATAGGCAAGTAACGTGAAAAATACCATTGAAAGATTATAGATATATATATATATGCGCTGTTTTTGGAAAGGTTTTATAATCGAGGAAGAGTTGTTTAAGTATTAATGCGTGGTCCATATACCTAAAAGTTCCCTACTGAAATGGGTAGGGGCCGGAAGGATGTTGGAGGTGACCAAGATCGGGGCATAGAAAAGCATTTTCGGGGTCCAATCGGTGCCATCCGATCTAGCGCACGCAATAAATATCTTCTCTAAAGCTTTTGGAGTAACGGATCGTGGGATTGGATAATAAGACTTCGGAAGGAAAGGTTCCCCCTCAGTTGGGAACCGCCAAGGAAGGCTAAGTGCAGACAACCTAGTGGAGCCTAGGCAAGTGACAAAAAAGAAGTGCCTCTTCCAGTCGTAGTTGGATTGTGGGTTTGAGAATGGAAAATGGCTCTTCTTGTGCCTTAGACGGAAAAAGATACAACCCTGAGCCCCATAATGGATAGTGGAACTGATTTGAAATATTTGGAAGAAGGTGTCGACGGTCATCAAAATCCCATTGGTCTCCATAAAAATGATAAAGGCAACCACCAAGGATGTCGAGTTTGGATTCAACTGAAAGAGGTGGATATTTAAGTGAGTTAGGTGAGTTGAAATGAACGGATGAAGCGGAAAGTAGAGACCACACTCTAGATACTCAAGACAGACAGTGTGGGTACCAACCGGTGGACGTAGGATCCGATCAGAGGAACCCGACTGATAGAGAACACAATCGGAAGGGAGATGGTACTTTTCCACCAGAGATTTCCATTTTCGAGGATGCATGGTAAAGGGAGGGTCAAAAGATTTTAGGGCATTGACAGCAGAACTCTGAGGACCGATCGTATTCTCAAGATGTGTGATTCGATCGAAAAAGTGTGGATAAGGGTTCGTAATTGGAGAACGGAAAGCTGAAAGACTCGAATTGGAACTCCCCGAGTTGGATGAGGAGTCCGAGGAATGAGAAGACGAGACATCGGAGTTCGAGGAATGAGCGGAGTCGGAGGACATGGTGTGAAGTTCTCAAAATTAAGGTTTTTGGAATTTTTTAGAATTTTTTCAGATTTTTATAAGTGTCTCGCGAGTTTTCGTACCAAAAGTCGCGAGAGTCACTGTGCAGCGTATGCAGTCACGAGATGTCGTTTCAGTTTCAAGTCTGCTTTCACTGTTCCGTCGTGAGATTTCGTTTCAGTTTTAAGTCTGCTTTCACTGTTCCCTCGCGAGATTTCGTTCAGGTTAAGTTTGCTTTTGTCATTGTTCTGTCGCGAGATTTCGCTCCAAACGTCGTGAGAGGTAATGTGCAATGGAAGTAGTAGCGAGATTTCGTTCGAAATGTCGTGAGAATGCCTAGAATGGTACTGTAACAGGGGAGCGGCACTGTATTTATAGGGCCGGAACCGTGAGTCGAAAAATCCCGAGATTTTCGCCCGGCCTCAGAATCTAACGTTCTTAGTGTCAAAACGATCACATCTGCGAGGGATTTTCAACCCTACTCACGGTTTTTCCGGTAAAATTCCCGAGCAAGTATTGACTTTCAAGACGAGCTAATATCATATGGTTTACGACTCAGAATCTGAATCTGAAAACCAGGGGACTATTGATATTACCCGGTGATATTTTCGTTATTATGGCATCCCGGGAGCTCGTCCGACGTGACTATATGGTATTTTCGGTATTCTCGTGTATTTTCGTCATTCTATAATTTTGGGAGTATTCTTGTAATTTGGACATCCCGGGCCTGCATATTAGCATTTAACTTACGTTTCTAGCAGTTTCGGACATATTCGGACCCGGGCGCGGCCAAGGGTATTTTCGTAATTTGGCACCCGAGGAGCGTGCCGGTAAGTTGTGGCAACAATTTTGGCTGAATATTTGACATATGGAAACAGTGAATTATTTTATGAGGTTCTCCGATATTTTCTCATCGATATTTCCGGCTAATTCTCGATCGAGATACATTTCCGAAGTTCTATTGCAGAATGTCATTTATTCTAATTTAATTGAATGTTATTTAGGTACTTTGGACTTAATCCAATGAAATTGAGCTCCTGGCCTGAAACTTACTAATTGGGTTGGATTTCTCTATAAATATGAGCCACAAGGCACTGAAAAAGGACACCTGACTCTTTTTGTATCTCCCAAGGCAAGACTTTCGTCAGGATTCGCGAGACTTCGTTTTTCAGCCACTGTTTGCGAGATTTCGTACCAAATCTCGCGACCACACCGTTTGTGCCACTATTCGCGAGATTTCGCACCAAATCTCGCGACTGCCCATACAAGTTACTGTTCGCGAGTTCTTGTTCGGAGTTACTGTTCGCGAGTTTCTGTTAGGCACTTACTGTTCGCGAGACCTTGCTGGAATAGTGCCATTTGCGAGTTTTCGTACGAAAACTCGCGACCACCCCCTCACTCGCGAGTTTTCGGCAGTTTGACGTAACGAAGTGTTTTCGATCGTTTTCCGAGCCATTTCTCATCCATATTGTTGTCATTATATCATTGTACTCGTATTTGTTGAAAATCATAGTGAAAACCAAGGTAGAGCTTCGCTCTCCCGAGGACGTAAGCCCACACATTGTGGGTCCAACCTCGTATATCGCTAGTGTCCCCAAATAAATTGAACTCCGAATAATTAAAAATTGACTGATCTAAAAATAAATACCCAAAATATTTTTAGACTATATCAATTCTATTATTACTTTTTGGCGAATAGTGTGCACACTTACTTTTAAAAAATGGTGCAAAAATACTAATTGTGATTGCACATTCTATTAGAAATATTGTACACGGTTTCGAAGCTTATAATATATATAAATATATGATATAATTAATCAATAATTTATAATAATATAATTTGTTTTGTAAATTGGAGTAAAATTTGTAATTTAATGTATTCTGTATAAATAAATGTTATACATAGTTGCATACTCGGTAGCACTGACTCCATCCATTGGGCCACGTATGCATGTTGGCGTATGGGAAGCAACCTGACCCGCTTTGACTCGGACACATGGAACGGAATGTTGTCGTTTTGATTTCCTTTCTAGATAATTGTCTGAAATAATTATTGTGCTTGCTGGGTTTGTATGATAAACTATATGTTAAACTTGTCCTAATTTTTTGGGTTTGTATGCTAATTTTGTATTTGTAAGTCTGTTGATTTGTGTGGTGAATTTGGTAAGACAATAAACCATGGATTTAGATATAGAATATGCAAATAATGATATTGTGTCATTGCAATTCAGTTGTCCATTATGAAATTATATCATCAAGTTAAAAAGACGACTAAGTTAGGGGTAACATTCATTTTAGGTATATTTTTTGTGACATAAAATTTATAGGTTACTATTTAAGGGTCAAGGCACATTGTTGAGATTTGAGAATACCTAACAAATGAATTAGTATTTTCAAACTGTTTAAAATGCAAAGATTGATGAAATGAATAAATTAGAAGAAGATTATGAGAACTTAAAGAAATGAAGTCTATGGTGTTGGATCTAACGAGATCAATCCCGTATGTCTGACCATCTTGAATGCGTTTTGAGCTTACATTCATTATAACTTAGAAACCCGAGTTTCTTGACCTTGATGGACGGAAATAAGACTCAAATGTTTACGGGATGATCCCACCTCTTACTCGGTTATTTCGATTAGATTAGACTTAATAGAATAGATGATCTAATTCAGCATTATGTTATAACAGTGGAAATTACCATTATACACCTGAGACCTTTTATTCAGAGAAATATCGTGTGAGAAACACATGAGTATTTCGTTCCGCTATGTGGAAAGCCTTCCAATTCTCTTCTTTTCTAATCTCAGAAGTGCACGGGTTACCATCACCATTGACTGAACGAAAGAGGTGAAGCCCGCAGTCCTTATGGTCGCTTCGATGTCATGTAAAGTTATGTATTCCTAAGGTTCTGGAAGTTGGACTTCGTATTTCCAACATTTGAATCCCAATATTGTGGTATCGGAGCCTTTGGTTGTCAGAATACGTAGCTTTTGTCTAATTATGATGTATTCGGATGATTTTCGCGACTTTTGCAAAACTGTTTTGCGTATTTATTGAGATTTTTGCGACCTTCTATAAGTGGAAATTTGGAATCTGCCTCACTTACGAAATTCATGATAGATTTCCATTTTTGACTAATCTTTCTAATTTTGACAGAATTCAATGTCTGGATTTCTGCGAACGGCTGAATTCTTCGTGGATTTCTCTCACTGCATTTAATTCATCCTCGTGAATATCGACCGGCAAGGATTTATGGTTCTAAGTCTTATGACACACGACTTACGTACTGTCGCCACATGTCCTTGATTTTTCATGACATTTAATGTCGACATCGCCTCTTATACGGATGACACGTATTTATGCATGTGGGCCATGTGTCGACTATTAATATTGGACCTCGACACATAATTGTGGACTGGGTTTATTGGATTTTGGGTTCTTCTGTATTAACTCATTATGACAGACCAGCCCATTCTATAGTCCAATCTTGATGTGTGGGCCCTAACTATTGGCCTATTACGGAAGTCCACTTTCTGTAAGTAATGTCCAATGGTCCATCTCTGCTACGACCCATTCGGAAAGCCCAATATTGTTTCGGTTGACTCCATTGGAATCCAAGATTTTGTTTTTCAAAATATTCAATAGTGATAGGACTCGAACCTGTGATCTCTGGGCATTCGGGGCGAACCTGTTGATCGTGTTATACAATAGCACTTCTGTTTTGATACTGATAACCTTTCTGTTAGTCTTATTTGTTGATTTAGCAATCGGCCCAACGGAAGATTTTTGAATTAAGAATAAGAATTCGAACCAACACTTACGTATATTCTTTAAATTGAGAGTTGATGTTTGGTCCAACAGAAATTCATTAAATTATAGATTTATTGGGTAGTAGGAAATGATTATGTCCAACGGTGATTCATTTCGCTTATGTTGTTATATGATAATAGCTTTTGTTAAAGCCTTATGATTTGCTCTATTCTCATATGTAAGATTATGTTTTCTTCCGACTTACGTGTGCACTTTATTTTATGATCAAGAGTACTAATAACTGCTTCTTTTTGTGTGTTTTGCAAGTTTAACACTCTTCTTTGTGAGTCGATGTTTTGAACCAGCTCTCTTCGATTGAACCACTGAAGGGCAATAATTTTGGAAGATGGAAAGAACAATTGCTCACCATTATGGGTGTTATGGATCTGGCCTATGCCTTACACGTTGATCAACCACCGAGGCCTTCTGTTGGTGATACACCAAAATGTTCTGCCTCTTATGATCGGTTGGAGCGTTCAAATCAGCTATCCCTTATGATGATCAAGAATTCCATAACTCCTGATATTCGAGGAAGCATACCTAAAAAGGATAATGCGAAGCTATTCCTCGCTTATGTTGAGGAGTAATTTCAGTCATATTCAAAAGTTCTTGCGACAACTCTTGTGACGAAGCTGTTTACCCTAAAGAATAATGGTAACGAAAGCATTCGGCGTCACATTATGAGAATGAGTGACATGGCTGCACAACTGAAGACCATGGAGATGGTGATCTCCGAAGGGTATCTTGTTCATGTCATACTTCGTTCACTTCCTTATAAGTTTGATTCTTTTAAGATCAACTATAATTCACAGAAGGGGAAATGAAGCTTGAACGAACTAATGAATAGGTGTGAACAAGAGAAGGAACGCTTTGTCGACTCCGTGGAGTGTGCAAATGTTATCTCAGAGGGTTTTCGCAAGAAGAAGCCTAAAAAGAAACCTAAATTTAATAAAGCTTCAGACGTGGCAACTTCTTCAGGCACCAAAGCTCATCGTCCTCTTAAATGTTGATTTTGTCGACAAACACGACATTTTCAGAAAGACTGCCCAAAGTTTCAGGAATGGTTGAAGAAGAAAGATAATATATCGGACTATGTCTTTTATCGGGATCAATTAATGGATGTTTCCTCTAATACATGGTGGCTTGATATTGTTGCTTCTATACATATTGCTAATTCTTTGCAGGGATTCCACGACGTGAGGAAGCTAAGTAAAGGCAACCGTATCGTATTAGTAGGAAATGAAAGTAGTGATGCGGTTGAGGCTCTTGGAACTCTCTACTTAGTACTAGAGAGTGACTTCATTTTGTATTTACATGATACTGCTTATGTTCCCAGTATCACTTGAAATCTTGTATCAATTTCTCGTCTTGACGCTGAAGGTTTTCGTTTTGTTTTGGAAATGGACAAGTCACTATTTCCCTACTTTCTACTAATGTTGGCATTGGTGTTTTAGAGAATTGTCTCTATAAATTACATTTATGATCCTCCTCAAATAATATCGTAGAATCTAAGCAAGAAGCATTGGTATTACAGACTAATGTTACGAAATCACCGGTTGAGAATTCTTCAAGATTGTGGCATGAACGTTTAGGCCACATATCTCGAGACATCATGAACCGTCTCATTATGGAAGAAATTTTATACTTTGGATTTCTCTGATTTTGCCACATGTATTGACTGTATAAACGGAAAATTTGCTCCCGGTCATAAGAAAACTGCCATTCGGAGTCAAGGGCTCTTA
The DNA here is from genome assembly GCA_009725065.1 of Utricularia reniformis. Classification (NCBI taxonomy): domain Eukaryota; kingdom Viridiplantae; phylum Streptophyta; class Magnoliopsida; order Lamiales; family Lentibulariaceae; genus Utricularia; species Utricularia reniformis. The sequence continues at coordinate 92,870 of RWGZ01001264.1, read as the reverse complement.
GAACTGATTCATACTGACATCGGTGGTCCTCTTACTCCCGGTATTTTCAGACATAGATATTGTCTTACATTTATTGATGATCATTCACACTATGGCTATGTCTATTTGCTTAAGGAGTGATCTGCAGCTCTCGAGGCTTTTAAAGTTTACAAAGCTGAATTCGAGAACCAACTTGGTTGTAAAATCAAGGTCATCATATCATATATAGGCGGTGAATATTATGTTCGATTCTCTGATTCTGGCTATCATCCGGGTGCCTTTGCCTTATTTATGTAGGAGTACAACATTATTCACCAGGTTTCCATGTTTGGCTTAGCTCAACAGAATGGTGTTGCTTAGTGTCGTAATCGTACCCTTCTGGATATGGTACGAAGTATGATATGCCGAACTTCCTTACCAGAATTTCTATGAGTTGAGGCTTTAAAGAGCATATTCTTAATTGGGTCCCATCCAAATCTATCTCAAAGATACCTTATGAAATTTGTACAGGACGAAGACAGTCTTTGGGGTACAAGCGCATTTGGGGCTGTCTTGCGGAAGCCAAAGTATTCAACCCTGAGTTAAAGAAGTTTGATTCAAGAACGATTAGTTGCTATTTTTATTGGATATCCTGAATGTTCTAAGGGATATTACTTATATTGTCCTTCATATACCTTCGAAATTGTCGAGATAAGAAATGCGGTTTTCTTAGAAAATGTTGATACTTGCGGTTCTGGTATTTCTCGGACTATTGATCTTGAGGTGGAATCTAATGATTATAATGATCCCTTATTGTCTATTGTGCCTATGATTTCTTAATCAGTGGGAGACACCGAGATATCAGAACGAGCTGATGTAAACCACACTAATGACTCACTAGCGGATAATGAGCCTTCTTTATTGTGCCGCTCTAAGAGAGTGAGGAAATTAACATTATCTGGTGATTATGTTTATATCCATAATGTCGAATCTTACGATGACAGTGATCCCCTGATGTATTTACCAGTCGTTACTAGTACCAAATCAGCTCAGTGGCTTGCTGCCATGAAGCATGAGCTTGACTCCATGATAAAAAACGGAGTCTGGGACTAGGGGTGAGCACAAGTTCGACCCAACGGGTTACTGGTCAAACCCGTTGAACCTGTCAACCCGTACTGGTTGGCCCAACGAGTTGAGAATTTTTCTTGACCCGTCAACGGTTTGACCCAACGGATTGAAAGTGTGGCCTAACCAATCAACGGGATGAAATAACCTGAACCTTAAAATTTAAAAAAATCTTCAATTTTAACCCTAAATTTTTTTTAAAAAATTGCAAATTGGCCGCTTCAATCCGTCAACCTGTACGGGGAAATTCACGGCCCAACCCGTTGTACAATGATATTTAGCAGGCCAACCCACGGGTTGGGTCGGCCTATGCCCACCCTTATCTGGGACCTTGTTGATTTGCCGGAGGGACGTAGACTAGTTTGATGTAAATGGATCTTTCGAACCAAACTGAATTCTAATGGTAATATCGAACGTTACAAGGCCCGGTTGGTTGCTAAGGAATTCACTCAGAAAGAAAGTATTGATTATACTGAAACTTTCTTTCATGTGTCAACAAAAGATTCCTTACGAATAATCATGGATTTGGTTGCTCATTACTATTAAGAGCTTCACCAGATTGATGTTAAAACTGCATTTCTGAATTGTGATCTGCCCGAGACTGTCTTTATGACTCAGCCAGAAGGTTTTGTGGTTGAGGGTGAGGAGAATAAGGTTTGTCTCCTGAAGAAATCAATTTATGGTCTGAAGCAGGCTTCTCGACAATGGTATCTAAAATTTTTGGAAGTTATTACTGAGTCTCGTTTCACCGAAAATCTTGTAGATCAATGTGTCTTTATGAAAGTTTGCGGAAGCAAATTCGTCATTCTCCTTCTGTATGTTGATGATATTTTATAAGCCTGCAATGATTTGGGTATTTTGCATGAGACCAAATCACTTATATCCCTCATATTTGACATGAAAGATCTCGGTGTTGCCTCTTACGTTCTAGGCATTGAGATTCACTAGAATAGATCTCGTAGTATGCAGGTATTGCGTCAGAAAGGCTATATAGATAAAATACTAAAGCGATTCAACATGGAGAATTGTGCTTCCATAGCTGTACTAATCTATAAGGGTGAAAAGTACATCATTCACCAGTATCCTAAAACTCGCCATGTGCTATCTGAGATGGAATCTATTCCATATGCTTATGCCGTTGGAAGCCTTATGTATGCTCATTCTTGTACACATCCTGATATAACGTTTTCTGTCGGCATGTTGGGTCGTTATCATATTAACCCTGGTATGGCTCATTTGAAATGTGCAAAGAAAGTTCTACGCTACTTATAAGGGACTAAAGATTACATGCTTGTTTATAAGAAGTCAGACTCACTTGATTTTGTGGGCTACGCTGATGCTGACTTCATGGGGTGCGTAGACACATGGAAATCCACCATTGGATATTTGTATATGATATGTGGCCCTCCGATTACCTGGAACAACCCAGAACAGTCACTTATTGCTTCATCCACTATAGAAGCAGAATTTGTAGCTTGCCACGAGGCCTCCTATCCTGCCTTGTGGATTCAATATTTTCTTATGAGGCTTAATCTTGTGAGCTCAATTTCGAAAACCCTAAATATCTTCTGTGATAATCAAGTTGTAGTGTTCTTCTCTCGGAACAACAATCGCTTAGTGCGAAAAAGCATATTGACATGAAGTATCTTGTTCTAAAAGAGAGAGTTCAGAAAGAACACATTACGTTAGAGCACATTAGAACTCGTGCTATGTTGGCTTATCCACTTACGAAAGCTCTGAGTCCAAGTTTGTTTACACTGCACGTGCATAATATAGGACTCCTTCATGGCTTGGATCCTTCGTCTTTTGTATACTCTTGATCACTTATGTTTTATTCATCCCGTATGTTTTGGATGACTTCGATAATAAATTGTTTGTTGCTTGCAACTATGCGTATTCTATGCAAGCCTTCGAAAACAAACCTTCTGAGGACCACCACGATGACCTTCGTAATGTCATCATGCAATTGAGTTATTTGACTATTGTTTTTGGTAGTATTGGATGCATAATTAGGGAACGAGCTATTTAGCTGATCTAATAGTCATTGGCCCCAGTTCAGTGCAGCTGATGAACAGAGCTCTTTGCATGAATGTGCATTCCTTAGGCCAAGTGGAAGAAATGTTGGATCTAACGAGATCCATCCCGCATGTCTGGCCATCTTGAATGCATTATGAGTCTATATTCATTATAACTCAAAAGCCCGAGTTTCCGAACCTTGATGGACGGAAAGGAGACTCGAATGTTTACGGGCTGGTCCCACCTCTTACTCGGTTATTTCGATGAGATTAGGCTTAATAGAAGAGATGCACTAATTCAACATTATGTTATAACATTGAAAATTACCATTATACCCTTGAGACCTTCTATATATTTGAGGTCATTCTTCAGGGAAACACATGAGTACTTTCGTTCCGCTGTGCTGATGGCCTTCTGATTCTCTTATTTCCTAATCTCAGAAGTGCACGGATTACCATCATCCTTGACTGAGTGAAAGAGGTGAAGACCGCCGTCCTTATGGCCGCTTCGACGTCAAGTAAAGTTACTTGTTCCTAAGGTTCTGGTAGTTGGAATTCGTATTTTCAACCTTCGAATCCCAATATATGGATCACTCAATCAAGTTCAATTTCGTTAGCAAAATATATTCTTCTAACATTTGAGAAGATTATATTTAGAAATGACACAAAATGAAATCTTACTTTCTAGATACATAATCTCTATTTTGTTCGATGATTGTTGTTAAATATCATTATTAGGGAGATATTGAAATGTGAGCATCTCCCTTGAGTTCAGAGGGGAAGATGCGGCACTTGAAGACCTCTAAATCCTGGACGATACCCATGCGTAGATCAAAATCAATCATGTTATCGATCGAGTCATCTTTACCTTTGAATGTTGGCAACCCTAAGTAAGACCGATCTGGTATAGCCGACCAGATCTCTTCAAAAAATAGGAGAATCAAATCTACCAATGCTACGTACATTCCTCTAGACCGTTGTGAGGAAGCACAATCAATGTGTACATTGTGCCACCAATTGTCGTCTGTGCTTCTAGGGATTGGGGCATATATAGCCCGATAGAAAAATTCATGATTTATCCCTAGATCTGGCTCGACTCCTGCTCCATTATCATATCTTCCAACTCATAGATAAGTTTTCGTATGTGATGTTCCTTCGGGTCCTCGGTTTATCAATGACCGACTACTAACAGGGGGTCTGAATATTGCCACAAGCCTACCTTCAGTCTCTTGTATGAGGATCTCTTCCTTTTCCGAGCTTCGGGGTTCTGTATCACTTACGTAGTCCACATCACCATCAGTTTGCGAGAGAGGCATAAGTCATGCACTTCTCGTTACGCTCTCTTCGAATAGACCACGTTTTGGGTTATCTCATGACTCTCTGATAGGGTCTATTTGCCTTAGGCAGCAGCGCTTCAACCTAAAACAACTAGGCGCTCCAAATCTTGGGCTAGGTCCACTTGTTTGTACCCGATCCAGGTGTCTCGTTCACTTAGGAAAACCACTATTCTGAATATGAAATGATCTAAAATGTTAAAAGAAAAAATAATCAAGTTTTGATGTGTGGAATATATTAGTATTATATATATGCACCAAAGGTCCAAATTTTAGAGAAATAATCAAAATTGTGTTGGTTCACCATTCGAAATACAAATTCCCGAGTCAAGTGAATTCTTTATACATTATAGATTTTAGGCACATACGGTAGGATGCATCATCTCGTCTTCTTGAGGAGATTGATGCGTTTATCATATTTTTCTTATTGGTTGAAAATAAAATTAAGAAATAATTATTTGATTAGAGTTCACAATCAAAGTTTCGCCATTCAAAATATTGATTGACAAAAACTCGAACCGATTATCCAAATTGAAATAAATTTAAATCTCAACCAAAACATATTTGAAACTTCGAATTTCAATGAAATTTAAAATATTTATATATATTAACACTTTGATATATAAATTATATATGATTAGTTGATTTAATATACAGTAAAGTATAAAACAGAAATAGCAGCACACTGCTCGTTTTGTCAAGTGAAGTCGGATTAGAATTTAGAATAATAAACTCTTTATTTAGTAAAATATAAATTATTCACCAATTGATTAAGAGTTGGTTTTCCGATCCACGGCCCAAGGTCACATTTGCGTGGTGGTAGCGATCACCATGGCTCAATTTTGGTTTCTCTCAAGCTAAATTTAGATTCAAACTCGTTTATATCATTGTTATCCCGGTACTTCACAAACTCACGGTAGATCCATAGGTTTATCATGGGTTTGTGGTGAATTGGATTCAATCCTTGTGTGGAATAATTTTTTATAATATTGTGTAAAAAAGAATAAATAAATTTAAATTATTGATGAAACATTCTATATTAATCAATATAAATTAACAAAAACAAATATCAATGATATGAAATAAATGATGAGTAATTATGATTACCTTAAAATAATAAAAAAAATATTCAAAATATAAAGACATCAATTATGTTTAGCTAGTCGTTTGTCAATTCTTGATCATAAATAAATATTATTATTTTTCATCTATTATGTCGAGTCTCGTAGGGGGATAATCTGTCTTTCTCAAGCCGCCGCAAAGTTAAGCATGACGTCCCTACGCCGCATAGGTTATGAATATAACAATTCTTACTGTGACAATATCAAAGGAGTGGAACATTTATCTTTTAGAGATTATCAGATTAGTCAATGAGAAGACACTCAATCAAATGAAAACAAACAAGTTAAAGAAATAACAATCATACTCTCCTAATTATCTATAAATACCAAGAGGAGATAGAAAGAAATGAGTTGACATGTGACTCAATCTTTTATAAAGCAAGACACCCTTATTGTGATTAGTTTGAGCTCTCTTTAAATAACACTTTGCATTTATTGTGATTACCTTTCAACACTATGTTTTTCCCATTTTTCTTAGGAGTTTCCACGTAAATCTTATATCATCAGAATACTTAACGATAAGCTAACATAACCCCTAAAATTAAAGTATAAAATACAATTCAACATCAATTTAAAGAAGAACCAAACTATGAAAGTTGTGGTCTGAAAACCGGGGGTACCAACAGTCGTCCGGTTCGTTACAAGACGAACTCGTTTTAATTTGTTTTGTAAGGGGGGAAACGATCTAGAATCAAATGGAAAAGGACATGATAATTTTAGATGGAAAACCCCTGGAAAAGGGGAAAAAACCACTTGGCTAAGAGCTGAAAATACTCTTAGCTGATCCAATGACCAAGCTGTTCAATACACAAGCCATATTTGTTCTTTAGATACAACCAATGAAGGGAAACGTAAGGGAAGCAAGAGAAAAAGCCGAATAAGAAGATGTTTTCGCTCCCAAGTGTCCATTCTATAGGCTTTTCCTGCTATGTGAACAGTATGATGTCATTTTGTGCTTGTTCCATGCGGCTAGGTCGGCTCGTGTCTAGCGGGACAGCCGTCGACCGTAGCTCTAGCTAGTTGCACGGCGCCAAGCCTTTCGGCGCTACTAGCCGGTTGTCTCCAGACCAGGGGAGGCTCGTACAACTCTGTCAGACATGCCTCTGACAAGATCGTCAGAGGTTATTGTCGCATGCCGAGGAGTGCGGATGGGCCGAAGTGTAGTCTGTGCGTCCTACACAGATCGGTCCCGATGAGGAGGAGAGCGCGTGATTCCATTGATTGGTCCGATCACTAAGATCGGGCATGAATTTTCTCATTGGGCCGTCCATTCGTGTGGGCTGGATATGGACCTCCAAGTTCGGCTTATGTCATTTAGGTTGGCCTAGCTAAGCTTAGGCTCGGGTTCAGGGGGTCTCATCACTAGTCCCTCGGACTTTATCGCCATCGTGTTGGTGATGTAAGTTCGACCATCAGATTGAGAGCGTTTGAGGCAAGGGTGCCCGATCAAACCAACGGAGGAACGTACCCGAATGGATCGTGACAGCGTCCTTGAGGATTGATCCTATACTTAGAAAATTTCAAAAAGTCAATTTTCAAATTTGAATTCTTTAACGGTTATGGCCAAAAGCGTAATTCCAGGCTCTCTAATAGCCTGCGCCTTTCCGTATTCCAAAGGGGGGACATACCGTCAGACTACAGCCGGCTGCAGTGGTAACGTGTCATCCTATGAGTGGCCAATGCATGGCTATAAAAGTCGGGATTTCGGCACTGTATAACCACTTCTGCAATTTCACGAACAGAAAATTTGAACCCTAGAGTTCTCTGGCGATATCCTTCGACCGTCTTCAAACTCCGATTTCATCTTAAATCCTAAGGTAACCATTCATGGAACCTCGTAGGGCTAGGTATCCGATTATCTCCGAGATGGACCCCCAAGGATTTCGGGCCAAATTCTTGATCCTCGCCCATTATCCCATCTGGAGGGGGGAGGAAAACGTTCCCTGCTTCCTTCCCGCTTAGATGAACGTTCCGGTTACGGCTTTACCCGTTAGCTATGCCTCCCTGAGGTCCGGGCTACGATTCCCCCTTCATCTTTTCGTCGCGGCCGTACTTCGGGAGATTCACTGCTCCACCTTCGCTCTTTTTCCGGGCAGCTACGTCTATATAGTAGCCTTTATTTTTTACTGTCATAGGCAGGGTATAGAACCAACCATAGGAGATTTTTTAAATTTGTTCTTGGTAGGATCCCGTAGGGGAAGGAGGTTGCTAGGAGGTCTTAGATTGTACTACATAGCGACCCGAACGAAGGACTGTATTATCGTTGATAAGGAAGACTCCCTTCATGAATGAGAGTCTTGCTATGTCTGGATAAAATCCCAAGGGAAGACCTGTTGAAGGTCACCTTCCTAACTTCCCATCCTGACATCGGGAAGTTGGACCGATCCTGGTTCAACCCATCTAGCCAGGATATCGCCAATAGCTTGGCAAGGCTTCCTCCTCCCGAAAGGCGTCTGAAACTAATAGACATTCTTCGGGAGAAGAAGCTACTAGAGATTGGGGTGGCAGGCAGGACCGGTGCCCCTGCCTCGAAAGGGGTAATCTCTAGCTCTGACTCATCGGAGTCAGAAGGATCGGGTATGACTTTAGCTTGTTTTAGTTCATATCTCCTAATCCTTATTATTCTTCTTTTGCATATTCCACACACACGATGTCTGGAAACCGACTTGCCTCGCCGGCTGCTACTGCTAAGGCCAAGAAAGACGTCCAAATGTAGGCTTCCAGGCCAACCCTCAACGCCGTTGCTGGATCTTCGCGATGGCGGGAGCTCCAGCAGTTAGAGGGCAGAGCCCCGATCGATGGAAGAGGTGGACGAGGTGATTTCTAAAAGAATTCGCTCGTTAGGCCTTACCGCCATGTACAGAATCGAAAATAACTCCCATCTGGATCTTAACGTCGTGCGATTGTTGCTGTAGGGGTCAATGCGGGTGGATGATGTCGGCCCATCCTCCAGCTTAGGGGACAGAGTGTCAAAGCCTCTTGTCCATGTGTCCACGAGCAAGCGGGGCCCCGAAGAGGAAGCCCTGAAGCAATACAAAAGGTTGCGGTCAGCCGTGAGCAGACCCGCAGCCCTGAAGAATACCAACATTTGGGGAGAAAAAACCAGCCCGGTATCGACGGCGCACTTCCCGGCCTAGTGCTATCCTATCTAGAGTCTCAGGTTGTGGTAAGCTATCTTCATCTCTCGTCGCTCTGATCGGGTCTTTGTTTTTGAATAATGTTGTTTCTTGCAGGCACATAGAAGGGCTCTAGACCTTGCCTCTGCCGTCCAGCTAAGCCGAAACATCTCTTCGGCTTCTGAAGATCTGGAGAGTCGACTTGCCTTAGCTCAGCGGCAAGTCGAGATCAAGCAACAAGAGCTGGAATCGGTCTGAGCCGATCGGGACCTTTTGAATGGAGAGTTGCTTGGAGCGAGCATTGAGCTTTCAATAGATGCCTCTAAGGCGGGAGATGCCCAAACAGTTGCGAACTCCGCAACAGCCTGCGTTTTGGAACTGGAGCGTCAGATTCAAGAATTATTTGACGAAAGCAACAGACTTCTCATTTGGTCCCAGAAAGAAAAAGATGCCTTAACGGAGGAAAAAGATGCCTTAACTGAAGAATTGGTTAGGGGCAAAAAAGTAACTGAGGGAGCGGTCCTGGAAGCCCTTCTGGGTTTTGCCCGATCACCGCAGACAAAGGGGAAAGACAAATAAGAATGACAAATAGACTAGATTTCCATTTTTCAAGTCCATTCCTTTCTGTACTTCTGCTTTTGTAAACTCCAGCTTTTTAATAAATATTTTCCTTTCTACATTGGCTTGTGTAAACTTCATTCCCTCAACATCATATTTAAGCTTAAGTATAAGATCGAGGTTCCTGTTGAACCCAGACCGAACGGTCCTTTCGACTTAACTTTGAGTTTTGCTGGGCTTAATAAGATAGAAGATTTTGACTGCACCAATAGACCACACTTGAATCCGTCTATGCAAAACGTTATGATATGGGCAGCGTTGCCTTGGTTCTTCATAAGTCTCATGACAAGCTTAAACCGAAGCCCCGGTTCTGAGTAGAGTCCCATGGCGGGCTTCGCCTTGTGCTTTGATTGGCTAGCTTTGTCCCTGTTATCTCGTTCATGGCTAAGCACAAAGAAGCAAGAGATGTTTCCAGGTGGTGGGCACCATCAAAGGGGAAATTAAATTCGTAGTGAGTTCTGAGAGTTTTGCAATCCAACTAAGTACTCAGCTTGCGTGGAAACAACTGACTCGTCAGAGCGGTCACACTACTTGGGAGCCTTGTGGATGTACTGCTACAGTCACCAGTCCAAACTCGTCCAGAAAATCCAAATTCAAGATCGGTCACTCACCTAACTAGAAATAATTTGTATTGCATCTATTGTAACTTATTCATATACGAGGAACATTTTAAGGTTCAGAATTGCCAAATAACTGTCAAATGTATTATATAAAATATTGCCTTAGGTTCATAACATTCCAGGTTTGGGGGATCTCGTTTCCATCCAACGTCTCTAACTTATAAGCCTCAGCCCCCAAATTTTTCATGACGCGATAGGGCCCTTCCCAATTCCTATCCAGCTTCCCAACATGTCTCTAAACTCTTACATTCCTGAGAACGATGTCGCCTTCTGAGAAGTCCCTGGGCAAGACCCGTTTGATATGAGCTCGCTCCATAGTTCGCCGATAATCACACATACGCGCATATATGGCGTTCCGCTTTCTTCAATAACTTCTAAGTCCAAAGACCTTCGTTCGTTATTCAAATGCACGTCATATCGGGTGATTCGAGGTGATCATATGGCAACCTCCACTGGACTGACCGCTTCGAAACCGTATACCAAAGAAAATGGAGATTGTTGAGTCGTTGAGCGGGGGTGTGGTCCGGTAAGCTCATAGAACCTCGTACATGTGATCGGATCATTTTCCTCCGAAATCCTCCAACTTGGTTTTGAATCTCTTCAGGATAACCTTGTTGGAGACCTCTGTGGGGTGGGCCACTGACGAGAAATGCTTAGCAATACCCAATTTGACGCAATGATCCCGAACGGCCTTTCCGCGGTATTGATGTCCGTTGTCTAATACAAAAGCCCAAGGCACTCCAAATCGGCTTATAATGTTCCTCCACAGGATGTGTTTCACTACCTTTTCGGAAATAATAGTCACCTCTTCACCCTCAATCCACTATGCAGAACTTCTGCTGCTTTACCGATCGGGGAAACGGTCCCAAGATATCAATTCCCCACCTGTCGAACAGATAAGGAAGTGGAGTCATTGATAGGGGTGCTCCTGGTAACTGGGGAACCAGAGCATGATGTTGGCAAGCAGCGCAACGCTTTGTGTACTTTTTAGCGTCCTCAAGGAGCGTCGGCCAAAAATATCCGGCCCTAATAATGCGATGGTATAAAGATCGAGCTCCAGAGTGTATACTGCATATCCCCTCATAAACATAAATCATGACGGCCTCAGCGTCAACAGGGGAGAGACATCGCAGGAGCGGTCCTGCAAAACTCTTCTTAAATAGCCGCCCGTCGTTTAGCACATATTGCATGGCCCAGGTCTCAACCTTCCTGGCCTCAAATGCATTCTCTGGTAGATGGCCATTGGTCAGGTATTTGATAAAGGGTCCATCCATGTGAGTTCCCATGGCGCGTCAATGACGTTTACTTTTAGGTCCTGAAGTTCATGACATAAATCCCCGACCTCTTCGAGTGACTGTTCGGTCACAGATACCTCGACCGAAGTTCGGTCTTGAATCTGGACCGATACGGTGCCTTGTCCAATATCTGGCAGGCCTACAGCCAGTCTGGCTAATGCATCGGCCACCTTATTTTGTTCTCTAGGCACATGGTCAAGTGAGAATACATTGAATTTCTTTGACAACTCCAGGACCTTTGCATAATATAGCTTCATGGTTGGCTCATGTGTTTCAAATCTTCTTGGGAACTGTTCCACCACCAACTTGGAGTCCGAGAACATTCGCACTTTAGCAACTCCAATCTTTCGGGCTAATGTTATCCCCGACAGCACGGCCTCGTATTCCACCACATTGTTCGTTCCACTGAATAAGAACTTGACCCGGAATGGATAACGTCGCCTTGAAATGTGGTAAAGGTGATGCCCGCTCCCTTTCCCCCGAAGGTTGATCCGTCAACAAAAATGATCTATCGGTCATCCTCTTGGTTCAAAAATATGGCTGATCGGGTCATCTCAACCACGAAATCCGCCAGGACCTGAGTTTTGATCGCCCTTCAGGGTACGAATTTCATATACATGAAGATGAACTTGATCTTCCACTTGGCCAACCTTTCATTGGAGTCCGTCTGACTCAAAACTGCCTTTAGAGGCTGATCAGTATACACATAAACCTTTCGGCCTTCAAAATAATATTTAAGCTTGAATATAGCTTTCTGCAAGGCCAACATGAATTTTTCCAAGGTAGTGTATTTGGTTTCGGCTAGTACAAGGGAATGACTCACGTAGTAGAGATGTCAGTGAACGTCATCCCCAATGATTACCAAAGCTACGCTGACTGCGGCCTCTGATACGGCCAGATATAACCCTAAAGGTTCATAGCAAGTCGGACTCACCATCACAGGAGGAGTGTTCAGATAAGTCTTCAAGTCTGAGAAGACCCGATCGCACTCTTCAGTCAAGCCAAGATGACTGGCTTTTCTTAATACCCTGAAAAAGGGTAAAGCCCGGTCCGTGTAACTAGAGATAAATCTACTCAGCGCTGCCAATCGGCCAGTCAGCCTATGAAATTCTCGCTTGTTTCTCGGAGGTTGCATGTCAATAATCGCCTGGACTTTCTCATGATTAACCTCTATACCTTTCTCAGAAACGTAATATCCCAGGAACTTGCCACTTCGGATTCCGAAGCAACACTTGTTCGGATTTAGTTTGAGTTTATATTTACGGCATACTTCGAAACATCGAGACAAGTAAGGAATATGGTCTTCATCATTCATGGATTTGACAATCATATCATCAACATACACTTCCATAATTTGGCCTATCAAATTCCTAAAGATTTTGTTGATAAGTCTCTCGTATGTTGCTCTAGCGTTCTTTAAGCCGAAATGCATAACCTCATAGCATCAAACGCCGTCTTCTGTCATGAATGATGACTTCTTCTGATCTTCCTTAGCAAGGAAAATCTGATGGTACCCGGGGTAAACGTCTATGATACTCATCATGGTGTTGCCAGCTACAGCATCCACCAATCGGTCAATATGTGGCAGTGGGAAAGGATCCGACTCACAGCTCTTGTTGACATCGGTAAAGTCGATGCACATCCTCCATTTCCCATCTGCCTTGGAGACCACCACTGGGTTCGCAACCCACTCAATGTAGTGAATATCCCTAATGAAACCCGACCATAACAACTTGTTCACCTTGGCCCGGATGACTTCAATCTTCTCAGGAGAATAACGCCTCCTCCTTTGCCTAATAGGCTTTGTTCCGGGCTCAGTGTTGATCCGATGCTCACTCTCAGATTGGTCAATCCCTGGCACGTCGTCCGGGGTTTAGGCGAATATGTCCACAATGCTTCTCAGCAAGTGGACCAGTTCTTCCACAAAGGTCGGGGCCAAGTGTGCCCCGATGCGGGTAGTCCTGGTCGACTCGTCCTCAACTAAGTTGATCATTTTGAACCCAACGGGTTCCATAGCTTGCCTCGGGTACGGGGGCTCTTCGAGCAAATCCACCCGGGCTCTCTTCATCGGTGCTAGAGTTCGGCACGAGCTCATGTAGCACTATCTTGCTACTTTCTGGTTCCCCTTGATAGAAATCACACCATGAGTGGAGGGGAACTTGAGCATCATGTGATGTGTAGAAGGGACCGCCTAAAACTTGCCGAGATCTGTCCGTCTAATAATCACGTTGTAAGCCATATCTGACTTCAACGACGATGAATTCTAGGGTTCCCGATCGGTAACTATTTGGCTCCCCCAACGTGACCGGGAAGAGAATTTTCCCGCACGGGATCACGCTCCTTTGGTCGAATGCCCAAAGGGTTATGTTGGCAATAGGGAGATCATGGGTCGCGGCTCCCAACATTTCCGCCACTTCATGCTTCATTAGATTGCATGAAGCCCCGATGTCCACCAAAATCCTGTGGATCCATCGGTCGGCGATGATTCCTGTGATGATAAAAGGAACATCACATGGATTGGTAACCCCTTCCCGATCGGACTCAGTGAAGGTAATATCGTCCTCGAAGGTAGAGGATCGCTCGGCCGATTCATACTTGAGCAGCGCTACAGACTCGGAGCTTTCGAGGAACTCCTTGCGCGCTACCCTCTTTCGGTCCCTGACTGACTTATTCACTCTTATTCCACCGGATATAACATAAATATCTCCGACGACCTCCCTATCCCTAGGCACCACCTCATTGGGGGAGGTTGAGTGCCTACTTGAGTAGGTGGGGGAGCGGGTTGCTCCCGTCTTCCACCTTCGTTTTGCGGGACTCTGTCGCCTTGGCACTGCCATCTCCTTCTCCGGCCCTGGCCACGGTTTTTTTGGCCGTGCTGTCCTCTGTCTTGTTCGGGCTGGGGGGATCTTCGATCCCCTTCCCTATCGTTGTAGTGTTGGGGCTAGCCCCGATTGTCTCTCCGCCTCGGTCGGTGACCATCGTCACCGTGATAACCCCTTTGGGGAGACTCTGCCCGCTTGCGCTTATGACGATTGGACTTCTCCTTATGCATTGATGCTACTGTTTCTTGCAGTAGCGGGCATTTCAGCGTCGGGTGATCGCGTTTGTGATGCAACTCGCAATACACCCGACTGTCCTCCGTGTCGATCGGGGATTGCCGCTCAAATCTCTTCGGAAAAAGGGAGCAGCAAATCTCCCAGTGCGGCGGAGACACCACCAGAATGCTGGGATGATTCCTGGGCCATATGTAGATTATGCCACCAGTCATCATCCTTGCTCCGCCTGATCGGGGCATCCATAGTCCGATCGAACAGTCCAGGATTGCGCACAAGATTGGGCCCGCAATCCCTTTGCGTTCGCAGGGTCTCCAACTCCCTGGTAAGTTCATCGATGCGTCTCTGCATCTGTTCCTAATCCTTCCCAGGAATGGGAGTTGGGGTCCTGACTGGATGAGGTGGAGTAGATTGATATCTCTGCCTCCTCATCGTCACTCTGCGCCTTATAATCTCCTCTTCATCGGAGCTTCGCGCGTAAGGGCTGCTTTCGTACCCTCTGCTTACTGGAATAGCGCTTGTGATAGCCGGTGGTTCTATTCCACTCCTCTCCAACATTACTTCTATTATTACATTCCTGACAACAGCCTCCATGTCCTGCAGAGAGAATGTTGACACGGGAAGGCTGCTGGGAAGCGCATCACTATTGTTCGTCGAAGTTCCGGTTGCCATGTCTTTGATTATCCTATCCGAGGTAAAGACCTCAAATGGGAATTAGAAAATCGTCCCCACGGACAGCGCCAAACTATTGTGGTCTAAAAACCTGGGGTACCAATATTCGTCCGGTTCGTTGCAAGAAGAACTCGGTTTTAATTTGTTTTGTAAGGGGGGAAACGATCTAGAATCAAATGGAAAAGGACATGACAATTTTAGAGTGGAAAACTTCTGGAAAAACGGAAAAAACCACTTGACTAAGAGTTGGAAATGCTCTTAGCCGATCCAATAACCAAGGTGTTCAATATACAAGCCATATTTGTTCTTTAGATACAACCAATGAAGGGAAACGTAAGGGAAACAAGAGAAAAAACCGAAGAAGAAGATGTTTTCGTTCCCAAGTGTCCATTTTATAGGCTTTTCCTGCTGTGTGAACAGTAGGGTGTCGTTTTGTGCTTGTCTCATACGGCTAGGTCGGCTCGTGTCGGGTGGGACAGCCGCCGGCCGTAGCTCTAGCTGGCTGCGTGGCGCCAGGCCTTTCAGCGCTACTAGTCGGCTATCTCCAGACCAGGGGAGGCTCGTACAACTCTGTCAGACATGCCTCTCACAAGATCGTCAGAGTTTATTGTCGCATGCCGAGGAGTGCGGATGACCCGAAGCGTAGTCTGGGTGTCCTGGGCCGATCGGGCCCGATGAGGAGGAGAGTGTGTGATTCCATCGATCGATCCCGGTCTAAGATCGGGCCTTCGGGTATGACTGTTCTCATCGGACCGTCCATTCGCGTGGGTTGGATCTGGGCCTCCAAGTTAGGCTTATGTCATTTGGGCTAGCCTGGCTAAGTTTGAGCCTACCCAAGTTCGGGGTACCGGGTTCCGGAGGTCTCATCAATAAATGAATACCCTTTTTAAGATCACAACAATAGGTAAAATCACTTATACCAGAAACCATGGTTTTTAAAAAACAGATCGGACAGGGCGGTTCGACCAAGAATCACTCATTATCCCGATCTGATTTAAATCGGTTGGCTATTATTTTGAAAACCGGTCTTGGGGCCAAAAAATCCGGTTGAACCGGTTTATTTCACTCAAAATCAGTTAAAAACCCGGTTTTTAAGAATTTATATTAAAAACTTTTTAAAATATATATCAAAACTTTTTTATATCAACTAATTACATTTTTTAAGAATTTATTTAGAGTTCTTTGTAAAAAATAAATTTTTTTAAATATATTTCTCTAGTTCACTTAACATTATTATTTATTTTTCTATTAAACCGGTTCAAACCAATCCGACCATCCGATCAGTAGAAAGCATTTCCGATCCACCGACTCGACCGGTTTTTAAAAGCATGCCGGAAACCGTAGGTAAAGATAATATAGTCAAATACAAATTTATTGGTTTATCTAATTTCGGTTAAAAATGGTAAGAAACTTAAATTTGATTAAAAATCTGTTTAAATGTATTATTGTTGTGTAATAAATAATAACTGTGTCACTTAGGAGCTATGATGTTTAGAAGCATCTAAGCGAATTCGTTAAAGCGGGGAAGCAGAAGCGGAGAATCGAGAAAATTAGAAGAATTCGTTTTGCGAAATGTTGTGAAACATTTACATTAAAAATAAATAATAATATTTAAATCTTTTAAATATCAAGTTATTAATCAAATAAAATTTTAATGCAAATACAATATTACAAATAATAATACTTTATCAACATTTTCAATCTATTTTCGAAAAAATTAATCAAAAGAATTATTAGTATATTTTTTTACTATCCTCACCAATTTTATATCTTTCAAAATAAATATAAATTTTTTTTATCAAGATACAAATTTCAAATATAATATTCTATCTATTTATTAAAATGAAAATACTAATTTTATAAATATTACAATTTAAAATAATTTAAAAATTATTTTTTAAAAATCTGGATACTTTGAAGCCGCCAAGAGTTTCAGCTATTAAGCGCTTTCCCGTATCATAGTTTATGAGTGAAGCTAAGAAGCCCCGCTTAAATTGGGCCATATTGGTGGAACGAATTATCTTCAGCTTGCTAGTTAAGGGAATATCGGCCTCGGATGAAGGAAAGGCAGCATGGCAAAAAGATATCGAAATTGAAACTGTAATGGGAAGAAAATGTTTTTTATTAAATTGATAGATAAAAGTATAAAAAACAGAGAGCGTTGCAACGCTTATTTATACAACTCACACTCTTTTCACACTTTATTTAGTTACGTAACAGAAAGTAGTTACGTAACAGAAAATATATTCTTCAGCAACTTGTCTTTTGGTTCCAATACATACAAAATCGATTTGGACTACTGATGAAAACCCACTTCTATAATCTACTTTTTTTCCGTTATCGGTGATCCTCAACGTCTCTTCGGTGCAGGAATAAGCATTGTGTAGTGTTGTGTGTTTGTGATTAAACACGTGTGCGAACAATCTCGATAGATTAAGT
Organism: Utricularia reniformis; assembly: GCA_009725065.1. Taxonomy (NCBI): domain Eukaryota; kingdom Viridiplantae; phylum Streptophyta; class Magnoliopsida; order Lamiales; family Lentibulariaceae; genus Utricularia; species Utricularia reniformis. The sequence goes on along the minus strand of RWGZ01001264.1, from coordinate 75,504 downwards.
AGAACCCGAGAATTAAAGCAAAGAGAAAACAACGTCACAAGAAATTAACGTGGAAACCCGGAAAGGAAAAAACCACGTGACCGACGGAAACGGCCAAATTCAGTATCACTTGAGAAGATTACAACACACACATTAAGAAGAAAACTCGGAATACAAGAATATTGAAGTAAGTAACAATGAACCCTAAGACCCATTTATATAGATGAGGTGGTTGAGATATTAAGATAACAAACAAATATTCCTAATATTTGATCATATCTCCATATATGATTATCCATAATCAAATCATATATATGCGTCCATATATATAGATTTGATATGATATTATTTCCTTCAATATCTCCTTCCATAACTGTCGATATCTTTGACTAGTGGGCCCCACTATATCTCAGTTCGGTCCTCGACCGATTGCTTCCATTTCATATCTTCGGATCACATGTTTCGATCATCTACCGATTGCTTCGATCCCTTTGTCACATTCGGTATTGTGTATTTCGGTCCTAACCCAATCGGTACCAATACCGACCATCCCGTCTTCCATGTGTGCTCCGATCGACCACATTACCGATCGTCATCCAAGTGTGACCGATCAATACCAATACCGATCTCCACACTTAACATTGTGGACCGTTATCAAATTCTTCCTTTACGCTCTGCAGTTCTAGGAGGCTATATTCCCGGTCAAAATATCGCTCTACGCACCGTTGAAAAGCCTATTCTGCTTCGAATGCTCGACGCCTTTCTCTGGGTTCCCCTGGCCTCAGCTTCACTTCGACAATGGTGTCATTTTTGCAGCAGAATCAGGTAATAAGGAACTTCTCTGTCTATGCCATGGCGGCTGGTACATTTCCCGTATTATGTTTTCAGTTTTGCAGTTCTAGAATTGTGATATTCGCCGTATGTGGACTAATTGTCAATTTTGTATATAAGGAAATTGATAAGTAATTGGCGAACTACACTCACATATCTATTGAATCTTGACTTTCTGCATGATATCGGAATTGTAGGTGGGTTTTGGATTGATATGCATATGTTTAGATTAAAAATAAAATATATGGTAGAAAAAGATATCAATCTTAGGCGATAAAAATAGATCGATATATGATTCGAATACTACCGAATATATTGAAAAAGTCTGAACCGAATCAAGACTAATTCAACTTGAGGAGGAGTGTTGAAATACATATCATATTAATTGTCGACATATAAAAATTCTAATTTATAAGATAATTGATATCATATTAATTGATTTGACCAAGTTTTTTAAATCTATTTCGTTTCTCTTAACTACATAGACACTCTTTATGTTCATTAAATCCTGAATTTGTATATTAAAAACAAAGGACTTCAACCTTTACTTGATGCAGTTGTCGATTATTTGCCTTCTCCAATTGACTTGCCATCTATAAAAGGAACTTACCCTTAAGATGCAGAATTTGGAAAGCCCTAATTCATATTGGATATGCTTTAAAAATATAATCCCTAATTCAAAATCTATTTTATAATGATTTATTATAAAATGTATTAATTAAGATCAAGTAATTAGTAATAATTAAGAGTTACAAAAATTATTACCTAATGGGAGATTCCCTGCCTTAGTCAGTTGTTGCCTTGGCACTCAATAATCGAGAACCTTCTAGAAGAGGGTTCCAGAACTCTCTCGTATATCCAATCGGCGTCCTTGTAGAACAAGAACCCTCTTGGCTTCCTGTCTCGTTTAGGGTTCGGGAATCAAAGATCTTCATCCCAATTCAAAATTACTCAAATTTCGTCGTTCTACTGTGGGTGTCAATAATGGCCGACGAAGCTAAAGCCAAGGGTAACGCCGCCTTCTCCTCTGGGAATTTCGAAGAGGCTATTGCACATTTCACTTTTGCGATTAACTTATCACCTGCCAACCATGTCCTCTACTCCAATCGATCCGCGGCTTACGCATCTCTTAGCAAATTTTCTGAGGCACTTTCTGATGCGCAGAAAACTGTTGAACTGAAGCCTGATTGGGGGAAGGGTTATTCGCGTTTAGGAGCGGCGTACGTGGGTCTCAACAATTATAATGATGCCGTTGCCGCGTATACCAAGGGTCTCGAAGTCGACCCCAATAACGAGGCGCTTAAATCGGGGCTTGCTGATGCGGAGGCTGCTTTGGCTCGCAGCTCCAGGTCGCGGGGTGGTCCGGGTGGGAGTCCTTTTGGTGAGGCGTTCGGGCCAGAGATGTGGGTCAGATTGTCAACAGATCCCACTACCCGTGGGTATCTTCAGCAGCCTGATTTTGTGAAAATGATGCAAGATATGCAAAAGAATCCAAGCAATTTGAACTTGTATTTGAAAGATCCGAGAGTTATGCAGGCACTTGGGGTTTTGTTAAACCTGAAGTTCCAGACGCGGATGCCTGAAGAGGATTCTGAGATGCAGTCTACAGATGACCCTATCACTGTATCACCTGAAATCAAGAGCTCTGATCCTACACAGGTTCAGAAGAAAGCAGAAATACAATCTGAGCCCGAGGAAATGGATATACCCGATGAAGGTAAGAATAAACAGAATAGAAAGAAGGAAGCTTTGAAAGAGAAAGATGCTGGCAATGCAGCATATAAGAAAAAGGATTTTGAGACCGCGATTCAGCATTACTCCACGGCAATTGCTCTTGATGACGAAGATATTTCTTTCTTAACTAACCGTGCTGCTGTTTACCTGGAAATGGGCAAGGTACAATTTATTTTCTGTTGCATGAGCAATTTTATTGGCCTATACCACTTTACCAGTCTCCATTTTTATTACCCTTTTGCATATGATATTGGCTGTTTTCTATTGAGGCATGTAATGTTAGTAATTTTCTCTACAAGCTACAAGAGCATGTTATTTCATAGCTAAAAGCTGTTTGCATTGAACAAAGAAACAAGCTGATATTATATAAATCTGTGGTTGATACTGTAGGCATTCTTATGTTGCAAGATCTTGTGTTTATTCTGATTTTTTGGGTTAATTTCAATTTTTTGCTTTAGTCTTTGCAAATATGTTTTATGTATTATAGGCGGCAATTGCATTTTGAAACTCTGTATAAATTATGATGCGGGAAAGCGCTTAATATGAGTGCACTATCTGAGTTTTATAGCATTGTAAGCTATGTTGTTTTTCACTATTTTTAGTATGAGGAAGCCATTGCGGATTGTGACAAAGCTGTTGAAAGGGGTAGGGAATTGCGATCAGATTACAAAATGATTGCCCGAGCATTAACTAGAAAAGGAACTGCCTTGGTCAAGTTAGCCAAGTGTTCTAAGGATTATGATCCTGCTATTGAAACTTTTCAAAAAGCTCTCACGGAGCACCGCAATCCCGATACTCTTAAGAAGCTGAATGATGCTGAGAAATCAAAGAAGGACCTCGAACAGAAAGAGTACTTCAATCCTCAATTAGCTGATGAAGAGCGTGAAAAAGGTAAACAAAGTGTTCTAATACTAATACATATGGTAACTGTCTAATTTGCTCAAAAAACGTAGGAAATGAGTATTTTAAGGAACAAAAATACCCAGAGGCTGTGAAGCACTACACAGAAGCAATAAAACGGAATCCAGAGGATCATAAGGTCCGGATTGTAAAGTTGCTACATATCGGTTTATCGAGGATCTCATGTTGGCTTGTAATGATGTTGAAATACTGCAGGCTTACAGCAATAGGGCTGCTTCCTATACAAAGCTCGGTGCATTGCCTGAAGGGCTTAAAGACGCTGAAAAATGCATCGAACTTGACCCAACATTCTCTAAAGGTTATACCCGAAAGGCAGCTGTCCAGTTTTTCATGAAAGAGTATGATAAAGCATTGGAAACATACCAAGAAGGCTTGAAGCATGATCCCAAAAACCATGAACTTATCGATGGCGTTAGAAGGTACGCCCGTTTTGTTATATTAAACTATACAAGGATGCCTTCGATGTTCATCGTTCGTTTTTTTATCTACAGATGCGTGGAACAAATAAACAAGGCTAGCCGAGGAGATCTGAGCCCAGAAGAATTGAAAGAGAGACAGGTTTGCTATGCTGCATGTTTGTAACAATGTTTTCATATCGACTGGTACGATGAAAACCGGGCGTCATCGGTATTTTGACCAGTATCGCCCGGGACTGTGTTTTGGGTCGGATCCCAGGTATTTCCAGGTCGACCCAGAAAAAGCAAAAAAAATATTTTTAAAATTTTTTTAAAAATGTTTTTCGAAATGGTCATACTGATCATTGGTTTGTAGGAATTCATTCTAGTTTGAAGTTTAATTAACATTGTGTTTTTATAGGCGAAAGCAATGCAGGACCCAGAGATTCAGAACATACTGACAGATCCTGTAATGAGACAGGTAAGTGTTTGAGAATTGGAGGGTTTTATGGTAAGAATGTTGCTAATGATGTACTGTTGGTACAGGTTTTGTCGGATTTTCAGGAGAATCAAAATGCAGCACAGCATCATATGAAGAACCCACTTGTGATGGATAAAATTCAGAAACTTATCAGTGCAGGGATTGTTCAAGTGAAGTGAAGATGTGGGAGAAAAACTGGTATTTATGAGTTTATTTACAATTTCTACACAAACTCCTTGTGTAATTTTTGAACTTGGTTTGTCTTGAACAAATTTGATCTATTAATTCGTGTGCTATTTAAAGAACTTGTAGTTGTACCTCGTCAGAAAATACCTTGTAAAAGTCAAATTGATCAATTTGCCTGCAAGTTTTCTACAAGACTTGTTGAGTGAAATTGTGATTATGTTTATTTAAGTATATTATTTAAATAAGTTTAAATAATATATTATTTAAGTAAGTTAAATAAACCATCCCAATAATATTTTTTATTTAAATAATATGGTCTCCTTAGTGAACATAATATGGTCTCCTTAGTAAACATACTCATAACTTTACTTTATAATATACTTAAATCAAATGCGGGTGAGTGATGGTTTGGAATCAAGGAGACAGTATCATTTAAGTAAGTTTAATGTGTATTTTTATGTTTTCAACCACTGGTTTGAATCGGTTTTTAGTGAACTGAAGATTTTTCGATTCGGTTAAAATAGAATGATATTTTAAAATATTTACTGTTCACTACGGTGTAGGTACCGGTTTACCTGAACCGAAAGCTTTCCGGTTCAATCTAAAAAATTGGTTTAAAAACATAGATGTATTCCTTTAGTAAAGAATAATACCATCTTTGGATGAAACTACATCCACTCCAAAAATTATTTAGGCATACCTAGATTCTTTAAAGGGTTAGAGATGTTATTATTCCGTCTTCGAAAATTCAATGGGTTGGACCACAAGTTCAATTTATCCTTATAAATATGTAAGGATAACCGTCTGGACCGATTCAATAGATTGGTCCTCAAAGTACTAGATAACGTGCAACATTATCCTTCGGTCCTGGCCACTAGTTAGTGGGCCTAGTCCAAGAGGGTCTTCGGGTTCAGTTATCCTTGGGTTGAGTCTCTTATTGAAAATTGGATTTAGGGTCTTTAGGTTCGGCTTCCGTCATTTGGTCTAACCTAGAATGGCTTGGGCCTCGCCCGGTTTGGTATACCGGGTTCCGAATTTCTTATCACTAGCTCATCGGACTTTATCGCTATCGCAGTGGTGATATGAGTTCGACCATCTGATTGAGAGCGTTCAGGGCATAAATGTCCAATCGAACAAGCGGAGGACCGTACCCGAACCAGCTGTGACAGCATCCCTAAGACCGATCATACACTTAGTGAATTTTAGGATTTGTTTAATAATATGAAAACAGTAACGGCTATGGGCAAAAACATATTTTTGAAATTTAAAAATAGTATGCGACCTTGCGTATTCCACAGAGGGACATGTCGTCAGACTACGTCCGCATGCAGTAGTGTACGTGTAATCCTGTGAATGGCCAGTGAGAGAATATAGAAACTGAGATTTTGGTATTGTGCAACCATCGTTGCCATTCTGCAAAAATTTCCCAACCCTAGCGTTCTCCTGCGTTGCGACTCTCCTTTTCTTCCAAAATCTCAAGGTAATCGCTCATGCACCCCGTAAAGCTAGATATCCCGTTGTTTCTGAGATTGACACCGAAGAGCTTCGGGTCAAATTCTTCATCCCGGCCCATTACTCCATTTGAAGGGGGAAGGAAGACGTACCATGCTTCCTTCCTGCTGAGATGAATGTGTCTGCGAGCGCCTTACCCATTAGTTACGCCTCCCTGAAGTACGGCCTAAGATTCCCGCTACATCCCTTTGTAGCAGCCGTGCTTTGGGAAATCCATTGCCCAACCTATACTCTTTTTCCTGGTAGCTATGTATACATAGTAGCGTTTATTTTTTACTGTTTTAAACACGGTGCAGAACCAACCTTGAGACATTTCTTCAACCTGTTTATGGTCGGATCTCGATAGGGAAATTTTTTTTTAGGGTGTTGTAGGTTATATTATATAGCGATCCACACCAAAGAGTGCGACATAATTGATAAGGAGGACTCCCTTCATGAGTGGGAGTCTTGTTATGTCTGGATTATAGTCCCAAGAGAGGACTTGCTCAAGGTGTCCCGGCTGATCACACATCCTAACATCGGGAGGTTGGACCGACTCCGATTCAACCCTTCCCATCAGGATATCGTTGACACCTTGGCGATGCTTCCTTCTCCCGAAAGTCGTCTTAAAAGTATAGACATACTTTGGGAGAAGAAGTTAGTCGAGATAGGGGTAGCGGGTAAGACCGGAGCCCCTACCCTGAAGGGGATTTTCTCTAATTCGGATTCGTCTGAAGGATCATGTACGGGATTTGACTGACCCTAGTTCATATCTCCTTATCTTTATCATTTTTCTTTTATAAGTTCTACAGATACGATATCCGGAAACCGGAGATGGTTGTTGTTGCGAAGGCCAGGAAGGATGCTCGGCTGCTGTCATCTGAATCAGCAACAATTACCCTTGTGGAATCTTCACGGTCTGCAGGTGGTTCAAGCAGCCAGAGGCCGGTCCATCCATGGCGGAGGTGGAAGAGGTGATGTCGGCAAAAATTAGCTCATTGAGCCTGACAACTATGTATATGATCGGGAATAGTTCCCTTATGGGCCTTAACATCGTGCGATTATTGCTGCAGTGGTCGATTAGAGTGGAAGATGTCCTTCCATCCTCTATCCTAGGGGAGAACATAGTGAGGCCCCCCTCTGCCTAAGACTAGAAGCAAGCTGGTGCCTGAATTAGAGAAAGGATGAAGAAGGCTGGAGAAGAGCCTCCAATCCCCATCCCGAAGAAAGGGATCACGATCAATGAACAATTGGCCCCCCAACCATCAAACTCGGAGTATGTTCGGTAGGCGATCCAAGAGATGGTGGCCTCGTTTCGAATGCTCGGGGGCCGAAGAGAAATCCAGTGTCATGGAAGGATGCCATGCTGGAGGAGTATCGGCTACTAGCAAAAAAGAACCCAACCGATCTGGATGGCCTGATCCCTGACCTGGTAGTCGCTTACCTGGAATCCCAGGCCGTGGTATGTTATATTTATGTTCTCTTACAGACTGTGACTTGGGTTAAACCATAATCGTTCTTGCAGACATGCAGAAAAGGTTTGAACTTTGCTTATGCGATCCAGATGAACTTCGTCTTCTAAAGAAATCAATGACCAACTTACCTTAACTCAAAGGCAAGTTGAGATCAAACAAAAGGAGTTGGAATCGATCCGGGAAGAGCGGGACCGCCTGAATGGAGAGCTGTTAGGAGCGAGCACACAAGTCTCGCTTGCTACTTCTCAAGCAAGGTAGTGGGAGGCGAAACATAAGGAGGCCCAAGCAGCTGCTAACTCCGCGAAGACCCGCGTTATGGAGTTGGAACGTCAGATGCAAGAGCTATCTGACGAGAGCAACAGACTTCTCCTTCAGTCTCAAGAGGAGAAAGATGCCTTGAAGGAGGACTTGGTTAGGGGTAAAGAGGCAATGGAAGGAACGGTCCGGGAAGCCTTTCTTGGCTTCGCTCGGTCCCCGCTGATGTTTGCCTTGGCGGCAAATGTCTATGGATCAAATGTCTCCGAGTATATGGACAATATAAAGGCGAGATAATCAATAAATTTGGCATGGACCCCGAAGATGAGCCATGTGAGTCGATTGATCCCCTAACCAATGATGAAGACTTCAAGGAGATCCCAGTTTTAGATGAGCCTCCACTAGATAAGGATCCAAACTTCTCTGTATTTGACTTAATGGAGAAATCGGTCAACGAGGTGGTTGAGGAGAAGGAGAAGAAACTGTACGATCTCAAGACGTGGATTACAGAGAAGTCTGAGGATGTAGATAGGGAGGAATGACAAGTAGATTAAGTTATAGACCTTATGTCCCCCCTTACTGTCTTTTGCATCATTGTAAATACTACTTTTCAATATTCTTGTTTTTCTTCTAAGTATGAGTTCGAGTTTTATATTGAACCTAGACCATTCGGTCACCTTAACTTAGGTTGGAATTTCGCTAGGCTTAATGAGTTAGGTAGACTTAATCATATTAATAGATCACTCTTTATTCCGTCCCTACTAACTATTATAACTTCGGCCGCATAGCCCCGATTCTTTATGAGTCTCATGGCAAGCTTTGGCGAAGCCACGGTACTAATATAAGTCATGCGTCAGACTTCGGCCAAGCCCCGGTTCTACATAAGTCCCAAGATAGGCTTGTGTTTGTACTCTAACTAACTAATTCTGTCACCGTTATCTCTTTTTATGGCAAGATACAAAGAGGCAAGGGTTATTTCCGAAGGGTGAATGCCGTTGAAGGGGAGATTTAGTTCGCAGTAAGTTCTGTGAGTTTTGCGATCCATCTAAGTACTCAATAAACATGGAAGCATCTGACTCGTCAGAGCGATCACAACTACTTGAGAGCCTTATAGATGAACCACTACGGTCATCAGTCCAGGCACGTCCCAAAAGTCCAACTTCAAGATCGGTCAATCACCTAACTAGAAATAATTTGTATTGCATCCATTGTATTCTTTTCATAATTTGAGAAATATTTTATTGTTCAGAACTGTCATTAGTTGTCAAAAATCTTACAAAAAGTATCGCCGTAAATTCATAATGTTCCAGGTTCGGGGGATTTCATTCCCATCTAATGTCTCCAACTCCTAAGTTTTTCAAAATTCAATAAGGTCCTTCCTAGTTTCTATCTAGTTTCCCAATGTTTCTCTTACTCTCACATTTTTGAGAACGAGGTCGCTCTCTGAAAACTCTCTCGGTAAGACGCGCTTATTACGGACCGCTCTATGGTTCGTTGATAACATTTCTTTTCTCTTCAATCATTTCAAGGTCTATGGATCTTCTTTTATTATTCAGATGTTCATCATATTGAGTTATCCGATGTGATCTAATGGCAACGTATACCGGACTAACTTCTTCTGACCCATATACCAAAGAGAAATGAGATTCCTGGGTCGTAGAGCGGGGTGTAATCATGTATGTCCATAAAACCTCGTAAATATGTTAAGACCACTTTCCTCCCAAATCATCCAACTTAGTTTTCATTTCCTCCAGAATAACTTTGTTGGATACCTCAGTGAGTCCATTAGTTTAAGGGTGAGTCACAGACGAAAAATGTTGGGCAATACCCAATTTTATACAGAAATCCCGAACCATTTTTCAGCAAAATTGAAGTCCATTATTTGATACTAAGGCCTGAGGTACACCAAAGCGGTTCACAATATTCCTCCATAAGAAGTACTTCACAACTTTTTCAGAGATTATGGCAACAGCCTCTGCTTCTATCTACATGGTGTAATATTCCACTGCCACAATGCAAAACTTTCGTTGCCCTATCGATCTAGGGAACGGTATCAATATATCAATTCCTCGTCTGTCAAATGGACAGGGGAGTGAGGTCACCGATAGGGGAGCCCCAGGTTATTGGGGGACCGGAGCATGGCGTTGGCAAACTGCACAGCGTGGAGTATATTTCTTGGCATCCTCAAGTAGTATTGACCAAAAGTATCCAGCCTTGATAATTCGATTGTACAATGATCGAGCTCCAAAATGAATACCACATATTCTCTCATGAACATAAATCATGACGGCATCGGCCTCAATAGGGGATAAACATCGCAAGAGCTTTCCCTAGAAACTTTTCTTAAACAAACGCCCATGGTCTAAGACATCTTGTTTGGCTCGAAATTCAATCTTTTTAGCTTCCGAAGCGTTCTCAGGGAGATAGCCACTGGTCAAATATTTGATCAAGGGGTCCATCCATGTGGGTTCCCTGGAAGTTTCAGTGGCATCGATGCTTAGGCTCTGAAGTTCAAGGCACAATGCCCAATTTCCTCAATGGATTGTTCGGTCACTGATATCTCGACCGAAGGTCGGTCTTGGATAAGGACCGATACAGTGTCCGGTCCAATGTTTGGTATGCATGCGGCCAATCTGGCTAATGCATCAGCAACCTTGTTCTGTTCTCGCGGCACATGGTCAAGTGAAATCTCGCTGAACTTCTTAGATAACTCTAGAGCCTCAGCATGATACAACTTTATCATGGGCTCATGTGTTTCAAATCTTCATGCGAATTGTTCTACAACCAACTTGGAATCTGAGAAGATTCACACTTTGGGAACTCCCATCTTTCGTGTTAGGGTCATTCCCGATAGTACAACCTCATATTCCACCATGTTATTTGTTCCTGAGAATAAGAACATAACTGCGGAATGAATAACATCACCTTGTAGTGTAGTGAGAGTAATGCACGCCCTCTTTCCTCCGAATGTTGATCCATCAACATAAATGATCTACCAATCGTTCTCTTGGTTTAAGAATATAGTTGATCAGGTCATTTTGACCACAAAGTCAGCAATAACCTGAGCTTTGATCGCCATTCGGGGCACGAATTCCAGATACATGGAGCTGATCTTAATTGCCCACTTAGATAATCTTTCATTCAGATCTGCATGATTTAGAGCTGCTTTCAAAGGCTGATCAGTATAAATATAAACCATCCGACCTTCAAAATAATGTCTGATATTAGATATAGCCTTCTTTAATGTCAGGATGAATTTTTCCAGGTTAGTGTATATAGTTTCTGCATATATCAAAGAGTAACTCACGTAATAAATAGGTTTATGAACGTAATCTCTAATGGTAACCAGAGCTATGCTTACTGCGACTTCATATGCATTTGAAAATAATTACAAAGGTTCATCGCTGCTTGGACTCACCATCACAGGTCGAGTGCTCAAATATGTTTTCAACTCTAAGAAGGTTCGATCAGATTCTTCGGTCCATTCCAAATGACTTGATTTCCTTAATACTCTAAAGAATGGCAAAACCCGATCTGTGGATCTGCTCAACGCAGTCAAACGACCAGTAAACCTTTGGAATTGCCTTTTATTTCTTGGAGATTGCATGACAATAATGGTTTGAACTTTCTCATGATTAATCTCTATATCTTTCTCATAAACGTAATATCCTAAAAACTTGCCACTCTGGATCCCGAAGCAGCACTTGTTTGGATTTAGTTTGATCTTGTATTTACGGCATACTTCGAAACAGCGAGACAAATAGGAAATATGGTCTTCATCATTCATAGACTTGACAATCATATAATCAACATACACTTCCATTATGTGACCTATCAAATCTCTAAAGATTTTATTAACCAGCCTCTGGTATTTTGCTCCAGGATTCTTCAAGCCGAAAGGTATAACCACATAACAATAAACACCATATTTGGTTATGAAGGCCGACTTCTTCTGATATTCCTCAGCAAGGAAGATCTGATGGTACCCGGAGTAAACATACATGGTACTCATAATAGTGATGCCAGCAACATCGTCCACTAGTCGATCGATATGTGGCAGGGGGAACATGTCAGATTCACAACTCTTGTTCACATCGGTAAAATCGATGCACATTCTCCACTTCCCGTCTGCCTTAGAAACCACCATAGGGTTTGCAACACATTTAATATAGTGGATTTCTCTGATAAATCTGGACTACAGTAGTTTATTCACCTTTGTCCAGACGACTTCGAATCCGGACTGCAGTAGTTTATCCTAATAGGCTTAGCTACGGGCTTGGTATTGATCTGATGTTCACTCTCGGATCGGTTAATCCCCGGAACATCGTCCGTGGTCCACGCAAATATTTCTACATGGCTCCTCATCAACTGGACCAACTCTTCTTCAAAAGATGGGGCCAAATATGCCCTAATACGTGTAGTATTGGTTGAATCACCCTCAACCAAGTTGATCAACTTGAACCCGATGGGTTCCATAGCCTGCCTCGGGTGCGGTGGCTCTTCTAGACAAATCCACCCAAACCCTTTTAATAGGTGCCAACGTTCTGCATGAGTTCATGTAACACTGTCTTGCTACGGTCTCAATGGGCGGAGGGGGAACTTGAGAATTATATGATAAGTAGAATGGACCGTCTTAAACTTACTTAGACCGGTCTGTCCGATAATGGCGTTATAAGCCAGGTCGACTTCCACGACAATGAATTCAAGGGTCTCAGTTCGGTGACGTCCTTGAATTGATCTCCCAGAGTGATCGGGAACAGAATCTTCCTGCACGGAATGACGATCCTTTGGTCGAATGCCCAGAGGGTGATATTAGCAATATGAAGATCATGACCAGAATCTCCCAACATTTCAGCTACTTCGTGCTTTCATCAGGCTGCACGAAGCCCCGGTCCGGTGTCCACCAAGATCCTGTGGACCTGACGATTAGCAATGATCTCGGTGATGATAAGAGGATCATCACACGGGTCAGTAACTCGTTACCGGTCAGCAGCGGTGAAGGTAATAGAGTCTTCGTAAGAGGAAGACAGTTCAACGACATCATACTTAACCAGCACTATGGATTCAGAAATTTCTGTGGAATCCCCGTGCGCCGCTCTTTTTCAGTCCCAAACCGATTCATTTATGTGAATTCCACCAGAGATAACACAAATATCTCCGGCCACAGTACGCTCAAGTGGAGCAACCTCGTTTTGTGGAGGTTGAGCTTCCGCTTGAGCGGGGGGAGGAGGAGGATTTTCCTGCCTCCCTCCTTCATTTTGCGTGGTTCGGCCACCCCGACCCCGGTAGCATCTTCTTCGGCCCTGGCCACGGTTCTCTCGACCGTGCTGGCGTCTTTATTGTTCTTGTGGAGAAGACCATCAGTCCTCCGCTCGGTCCTTATAATTTCGGGGCTGCCCCCGATTATCCCTGCCCCGAGTCCTATGACGATCGTCACCTTGACTCAGCTCGTTTGCCCTTGTGATCATTCTGATCGGGGTTTTCCTTATTCATCGCCCCTACTCTNATCAAGGGGTCCATCCATGTGGGTTCCCTGGAAGTTTCAGTGGCATCGATGCTTAGGCTCTGAAATTCAAGGCACAATGCCCCAATTTCCTCAATGGATTGTTCGGTCACGGATATCTCGACCGAAGGTCGGTCTTGGATAAGGACCGATACAGTGCCGGTCCAATGTTTGGTATGCATGCGGCCAATCTGGCTAATGCATCAGCAACATTGTTCTGTTCTCGCGGCACATGTTTAAGTGAAATCTCACTGAACTTCTTAGATAACTCTAGAGCCTCAGCATAATACAACTTTATCATGGGCTCATGTGTTTCAAATCTTCATGCGAATTGTTCTACAACCAACTTGGAATTTGAGAAGATTCGCACTTTGGGAACTCCCATCTTTCGTGCTAGGGTCATTCCCGATAGTACAACCTCATATTCCACCATGTTATTTGTTCCTGCGAATAAGAACCTAACTGCGGAATGAATAGCATCACCTTGTAGCGTAGTGAGAGTAATGCCCGCCCTCTTTCCTCCGAATGTTGATCCATCAACATAAATGATCTACCAATCGTTCTCTTGGTTTAAGAATATAGTTGATCAGGTCATTTTGACCACAAAGTCAGCAAGAACCTGAGCTTTGATCGCCATTCGGTGCACGAATTCCAGATACATGGAGCTGATCTTAATTGCCCACTTAGATAATCTTTCGTTCATATCTGCATGATTTAGAGCTGCTTTCAAAGGCTGATCCGTATAAATATAAAACATCCGACCTTCAAAATAATGTCTGATATTAGATATAGCCTTCTTTAATGCCAGGATGAATTTTTCCAGGTTAGTGTATCTAGTTTCTGCATATATCAAAGAGTAACTCACGTAATAAATAGGTTTATGAATGTCATCCCTAATGGTAACCAGAGCTATGCTTACTGCGACTTCATATGCATTTGACTATAATTACAAAGGTTCATCGCTGCTTGGACTCACCATCACAGGTCGAGTGCTCAAATATGTTTTCAACTCTAAGCAGGTTCGATCAGATTCTTCGGTCCATTCCAAATGACTTGCTTTCCTTAATACTCTGAAGAATGGCAAAACCCGATCTGTGGATCTGCTCAACGCAGCCAAACGACCAGTAAACCTTTGGAATTGCCTTTTATTTCTTGGAGATTGCATGTCAATAATGGTTTGAACTTTCTCATGATTAATCTCTATATCTTTCTCATAAACGTAATATCCTAAAAACTTGCCACTCTGAATCCCGAAGCAGCACTTGTTTGGATTTAGTTTCAGCTTGTATTTACGGCATACTTCGAAACATCGAGACAAATAGGAAATATGGTCTTCATCATTCATAGACTTGACAATCATATAATCAACATACACTTCCATTATGTGGCCTATCATATCTCTAAAGATTTTATTAACCAGCCTATGGTATTTTGCTCCAGGATTCTTCAAGCCGAAAGGTATAACCACATAACAATAAACACCATATTTGGTTATGAAGGCCGACTTCTTCTGATATTCCTCAGCAAGGAAGATCTGATGGTACCCGGAGTAAACATACATGGTACTCATAATAGTGATGCCAGCAACAGCGTCCACTAGTCGATCGATATGTGGCAGGGGGAACATGTCAGATTCACAACTCTTGTTCACATCGGTAAAATAGATGCACATTCTCCACTTCCCGTCTGCCTTAGAAACCACCATAGGGTTTGCAACCCATTCAATATAGTAGATTTCTCTGATAAATCCGAACTACAGTAGTTTATTCACCTTTGTCCAGACGACTTCGAATCCGGACTGCAGTAGTTTATCCTAATAGGCTTAGCTCCGGGCTTGGTATTGATCCGATGTTCACTCTCGGATCGGTTAATCCCCGGTACATCGTCCGTGGTCCACACAAATATGTCTACATGGCTCCTCATCAACTGGACCAACTCTTCTTCAAAAGATGGGGCCAAATATGCCCTGATACGTGTAGTATTGGTTGAACCACCCGCAACCAAGTTGATCAACTTGAACCCGATGGGTTCCATAACCTGCCTCGGGTGTGGTGGCTCTTCTAGCAAATCCACCCAGACCCTTTTAATAGGTGCCAACGTTCTGCATGAGTTCATGTAACACTGTCTTGCTACGGTCTCAATGGGCGGAGGGGGAACTTGAGTATTATATGATAAGTAGAATGGACCGCCTTAAACTTACTTAGACCGGTCTGTCCGATAATGGCGTTATAAGCCAGGTCGACTTCCACGAAAATGAATTCAAGGGTCTCAGTTCGGTGACGTCCTTGAATTGATCTCCCAGAGTGATCGGGAACAGAATCTTCTCGTATGGAATGACGATCCTTTGGTCGAATGCCCAGAGGGTGATATTAGCAATATGAAGTTCATGACCAGAAGCTCCCAACATTTCAGCTACTTCGTGCTTCATCAGGCTGCACGAAGCCCCGGTCCGGTGTCCACCAAGATCCTGTGGACCCGACGATTAGCAATGATCTCGGTGATGATAAGAGGATCATCACACGGGTCAGTAACTCGTTACCGGTCAGCAGCGGTGAAGGTAATAGAGTCTTCGTAAGAGGAAGACAGTTCAACGACATCATACTTAACCAACACTATGGATTCAGAAATTTCTGTGGAATCCCCGTGCGCCGCTCTTTTTCAGTCCCAAACCGATTCATTTATGCGAATTCCACCAGAGATAACATAAATATCTCCGGCCACAATACGCTCATGTGGAGCAACCTCGTTTTGTGGAGGTTGAGCTTCCGCTTGAGCGGGGGGAGGAGGAGGATTTTCCTGCCTCCCTCCTTCATTTTGCGTGGTTCGGCCACCCTGACCTCGGTAGCATCTTCTTCGGCCCTGGCCACGGTTCTCTCGACCGTGCTGGCGTCTTTATTGTTCTTGTGGAGGAGACCATCAGTCCTCCGCTCGGTCCTTATAATTTCGGGGCTGCCCCCGATTATCCCTGCCCCGAGTCCTATGATGATCGTCACCTTGACTCAGCTCGTTTGCCCTTGTGATCATTCTGATCGGGGTTTTCCTTATTCATCGCCCTTACTCTCTCCTGCAGTAGCGGACATTTCAACGTCGGGTGATCGCGGTTGTGATACAACTCACAATACACCCATTTCTCTTCCCACTTCGGGGGAGCGTTCTTCTCAATTACAGTCCCTACTTCTCGGGACTGCTTCTTAGGGTACGGAGCCCTAGGATCACCTCCGGGTTCAGAATTCCCCGCAGGCTTCCTAATGCTTCATCCACCTTAATATATTTGTTGATCTTTTGGAGGAGCTTACCCAAAGTGGATGGGAGACTTTTATCCAGACTTGCCGATAAGCCACATGGTCCTAGAACTTGTTGCAAGATATCGATCTTATACCTGAGCTCTAATTTGATACCCCGGGATGTTCGATTAAACTTCTCCATGAAGGACCGGAGACTCATTTTTGCCGGGATATATTTCAGCTGATATAGTTCCTACCTACTTCGGGGCGGTTCTACGTTTGCGCAAATTGCTCAGAGAAAGCCAAAATGAAGCCTCCATACGACTGTATGGATCGGGTTGGCAAGTTTTTAAACCAGGTTCGGGCATCGCCTTGCAAACCTGCCGTGATGATACTACACTTTAATGAATCCGATGCCCGAACCATTGCCATACATAATTCAAAATCTGCGACGTGATCAATGGGATCACTGTCGCCTCTAAATGTTGGCAACCCCCCAGGGTTGCGATAGTGTTGATCTGGGACTGCCGCCCAGATTTCTTCAGAGAAAGGGAGAATCAAATCTCCCAAAGCGGTTGAGACACCGCCAGACTGATGGGATGACGTCTGGGCAGCATGGAGATTGTGCCACCAGTCATCATCCTAACTCTTTTTAATCAGGTCCTCCATGGCCCTGTAAAACAAACCGAGATTCCACCCATGATCTGGCTCAAATCCCCCCCGTGTGCAGAGTCTCCAACTCTTTGGTAAGTTCTTCAATACGCCTTTGCACGTGTTCCTGGTCAGTCCTAGGAACGGGGATTGGAGCTCTAGTTGGAGGAGGTGGAGTAGATCGATATCTCAGCCTCCTCATTGTTACTATGCGTCTGATAATCTCCTCTTCATCGGAGCTGCGCGCTTCAGGGTCACTCTCGTACCCTCTGTTTGTAGGAACATGGCTGGTAACAGCCGGTGGTTCTGTTCCACTTCTTTCCAACGTAAGCTCCAGCACCACCTTTTGAACAACAGCCTCCAGGTCTTGCAGAGAGAAAACATGGGCTGGAAGATTGTTGGAAAGCACGTTACTATTGTTCGTCGAAGTTTCAGTCGCCATGTTAAGTGTGGAGATCGGTATTGGTATCGATCGATCACACTTGGATGACGATCGGCAATGTGGTCGATCGGGGCACACATGGAAGATGGGATGGTTGGTATTGGTACCGATCGGTTTAGGACCGAAGTACGCAATACCGAATGTGACAAAGGGACCGAAGCAATCGGTAGATGACCGAGGCATGTGATCCAAAGATATGAGATGGAGGCAATCGGTCGAGGTCCGAATTGAGATATGGTGGGGCCCACTGGTCAAAGATATCGACAATTATGGAAGGAGATATTGAAGGAAATAATATCATATCAAATCTATATATATGGATGCATATATATGATTTGATTATGTATAATCATATATGGAGATATGATCAAATATTAGGAATATTTGTTTGTTACATTAATATCTCAATCACCTCATCTATATAAATGGGTCTTAGGGTTCATTGTTATGTACTTCAATACTCTTGTATTCTGAGTTTTCCTCTTCGTGTGTGTGTGTTGTAATCTTCTCAATTGATAGTGAATTTGGCAATTTCCGCCGGTCACGTGGTTTTTTCCCTTTCTGGGTTTCTACGTTAATTTCTTGTGTCGTTGTTTTCTCTTTGCTTTAATTCTCAGGTTCTACTTAATCTATCGAGGTTGTTCGCACACGTGTTTAATCCCCAACACGCCATACCTTTGCTTGTCCTTTCCCAAGGAGAAACCTCGAGTGGGAATCAGTAAATCGTCCCCACGGACGGCGCCAAACTGTTGTGGTCAAAAGACTAAGGGTATCAACAGTCGTACGGTTCGTAATAAAACGAACTCGGTTTTAATTTTTTGAATGGGGGAGACGATTGAAAATGAAAGGGGCAAATAACACATCGGTTTTAGATTGGAAAAACCCAGCGGAAAAGGAGAAAAAACCACATGACTAAGAGCTGAAAATGCTCTTAGCCGATATATTAATGAAACAATTCATATTACAAACAATGAGGGCTTATGAAGATGACTGAGGGAAACAAGAAAGTGCAAAAGGTAAAACCAGCAAAGTATCAGCTGATTTGCGCGTCCAAAAGGTCATGCCTTAGTTGGCCATCGAGCCCTGTATTTATAGAGGGGGAAACGCGTGGGAATCATGTCCTGTAACCGCCTCTAACAAGGTCGTTTTCCCCTGGCGGAAAACATGGATGAGCCCGAAGTACAGTCTGCGTGATCGGGCCCGAAGCGTGGAATGCATGACCAAGCCCGGAGCACAAGACAGGGCTGTAACCGTCTGGACCGATCCAATGGATCGGTCCTCTAAGTACTGGATAACGTGCATCACTATCCTTCGGTCCTGACCACTGGTTAGTGGGTCCAGCCCAAGCGGGCCTTCGGGTTCAATTATCCTTGTTGGGTTGAGTCTCTTATTGAAAGTTGGATCTGGGGCCTTTAGGTTCGGCTTCCGTCACTTGGCCTATCCCAGAATGGCTTGGGTCTCGCCCGGTTTGAGATACCGGGTTCCGAAGTTCTCATCAACTGATCTTAAGCTCACTAATCACGCTATTCACAAATCTCATTTTGTTTCTGATGGAAAGCGCCAGCATAAACGAACAAATCTATATAAGACACAATTGCCACCATTGAGAATTGGTGAAATAACAATCGAGGATAGATGGATATGGAATGAGAATTCATATCATCCAAAGAACTCATAACGATCGGTATCGCTCGTATCATTCTTGAACGATATGTGTTGGGGTTCAAAACGCCTCCCGATCGTTTCCAACAGGTGAGAAAACCAAGTAAGTATCAAGAGCTTTGGTTTTATGTATCCTTTTATCTTGAATTGTGTATTGCAACGCGATGTTTACGTGGAACCGGAGAAAACCACGAGAATCAGGCTTACACCTTGATTCTTAATCCACTAGGAGAAAAATACAGTGACCACTAGTTTTAGGATACGAAATGGATACAGTCTTGATTCTTTTCGTATCCAGAATGTCTGTTCTTCACAGATGCGATCTTTTTGTTCCTTCTCTTGTGATGTTCATAAGAGTCTTTCAGAATGCCGGTGAGTGCTTGCTCCCACTTCTTGAATTGCCTCTTCTTGAATTGCTTCAGAGATGATCTGATGATCAGTTCTACGCCTCTGGTGTGATCCTTTTTAACAAGTGATCGCAGGGCAGTGTATTTTATTTGATTTTGGGCCTGTGCGAGTGGCCCAATTGAGTGTCTTCACGTTGATGGACTGCCTTCTTGATTGGGCCTGCAATACAAACGTTTACTCATTAGCCCATGATATAAATACGTTTGCTTACCTCCCAACAATATGAACAATTTTTTCGATATACCGGTGATATATCGGAATATCGATAAATCGGTCACGACTCACGACTGATATACCGGTATGCCGAGCACTATAACGCCATTATGACTTCCATGATATCATCTATTTCGAAAGTGTTCTCGTTTCACATTGCAACATTCCTATCAAGGTTTTCTGGCTCTTATGCCCTGTTAGAACGGATTATATAATTAGATTTGATAATTGGATTTGCTAAGCGATAAGTATGATCCACTTATAAGAATTTTAACACACGAAAGTTTCAATGAAAGGATTCCATTCCGAAATTTCTCATTGTGCTCGTGGAATGTAGAAATATAATATAATCATTATATATTACACTTTTTTTCTCTTATATTAACTAATCGATAACGATAAATTGGATCAAATTTTATTGTTTTTTATTCTAATCAATATATATTGCACTTCTTCCTCTCTTATTAATTATCTTATAAAAATGATTTATTATCAATTTGATAGCTAGAGTTTTATCTTGATGTTCTTTTATATTTATATACTTAGAACATAAATTATTATTTTTTCCAAACATGAAGAGTTTCATCAAAATTCTCATAAATCTCATTTAAATTTCATTGTCAATCTAAACAAATCATATTGATTTTAAATTTAAATTTAAAATTCAAGTTAAAATGAGAAACACTTCAAATATCAAATTCAAATTGCTCATTGGTCTGTTATTGGGTCCACTCCACTTTTCACTCCAACGAATAAAAAGCTTATAGCGTTTCTCATGTCAAATCCTTCATTCTTTTCGCCCGCTCATAGAAGCATCTATCTATATAGAGTGTGTGTGTGCTTGATTTCGATATTGACGCTTTGTGATTTCATTGAATCTTTTGTGCGGATTTTTGTGTGGAAATGTATAGTGCGATGGGGGCTAAGCGGTCGACGACATCGTCTTTGGCGAAGCGGCATGCCTCTGTTTCCGAGAGTCTTGTTAAAGCGGATTCGTCTCTGGAGTTATGAAAAAGAGGCCATCATTAGCGAATATAACTAATCAGCATCATGCATCTGGTTCTCTGAGTGAGGTTCGTCTCACTATGCTTGAATCATAAAAAAATGTACGTCGAATTTGTTGCTGCCTGTCTTCCTTAATTGACTCTGAGATCAGGGTGCGAGTATTAGGGATTTAGTCATATTTAGTGTGATATTTCTCGTTTTACTGAATCTTACACTCCGCTCAATTTGGTGTAAACTTTCTGCTGCATAGTTCCGTGACTTTACAGGTTTTTGGTAGTTGTCTTTGATTTCTCAATTTCTTTTGGTGTGCGAATCGTGCATAGTTAAAAATTGCTCAACAGCTTCTTGATTCTGCATATGTTGGGATATGATTTACTCATTGGTCTCTTTTTTGCTTTTTCTTGTCGATGATTTATGTACTGATGCTAGATTTATGATGGATTTTGCACATGCTACATTGTAAATGTATCATTTCTTGGATTGAAACTTGCAGGCAACATGTTCTACCAAAATCGTGTCCATCAAGAAGATGCCCTCAAGTACTTTAAATGCAAGACCATATGGAGGATCAACTATATCCCTTCCAAGAAGTGATGCATTGACCCCTAGCACTATTGCTATGCCCAGTTCATCCGAGATGAAGGTTACCCTCAACAATTCATATTCGTTCTCCAGTTCCATAGACGAATCTAAAGAAAATAGATATCTTTTGGAATTATTGTAATTTGAGAAGGGAAAATTTAGATTGAAAGGAAAATTGAGTCAATGAATTGATCTCATGCATTACAACACATCAACTAATGAGTACAATATCATGTTTAAATATACAAGGAATTGAATAATGATTAATAGGAATTAATGATAATTAAATCACATTAATTTCTAAATCATAATTTATTAGTAATGCTAAGATTATGCCGGATGATGAGACTCTTCCTATTTTGTGTCAACTTTTATCCAGTTTGATGATGTTGAATTCTTATCCAATCTAGTACATGAGTTTGCTTCACTTTGAATGAGTCCGTGTTACCACCAATAAGTTATTTGTGACATCACATGTGGGTGTAGAGATGATTCCAACCTTATCACTCCATTCATCCTTATCACTCCAATTATCTCCGTTGACACCTTCCCTCAAACGAAGCCGGGGATTGAGGCTGAGTTTTCCCTGAAGAAGATAAGGGACTTTGTGGGGAGCTTTTTGGTGAATATATCAGCAATTTGGCGATTCGTTGAGATATGCTTAGTCACTAAATAACCCATGGCAACACGTTCTCGAACAAAGTGATAATCAAGCTCAATGTGTTTACTTCGGCCATGAAAGACTGGATTGACAATGAGGTGAAGAGCACTCATGTTATCACAAAAAAGTTCCGGTGTGCTCATAAGAGGAATCTGAATATCACGTAATAAAAATTGTAGCCATGTAACTTCTGTCGCCGTATGAGCAAGTGATCGATACTCAGCTTCGGTATTGGATCTGGATATCGTTGGTTGTTCTTGGAACACCATGATATCAGATTAGGACCAAGGAATGTGCAATAACCTGTAATAGATCGACGTGTCGATGAACACCTCGCCCAATCTGCATCAGCAAAAGTCGTGAGGTGGAGAGATGAGGATGCTTTGAGATGAAGTCCAAGATCAATTGTAGATTTGACATAGCGAAGGATCCTTCGTTGACAGAATTGGTAAAACATAGTTGGTGAAGACATGAATTGAGACATATAGTTGACAGAGTATGTGATGTCTGGTCGGGTGAATGTCAAGTACTGTAGAGCTCCAATTAGAGCTCGAAACTCCGTGGGATCATCCATCGGTTGTAAATGTGGTGGGTACTCAATTTTTGAAGGCAATGGTGTGTCTTTTGGCTTGCAATCACCCATCCTGAACCTGTCTAACAAAGAAAAAGCATAATGTGACTGAGATAAATACATTTCATCTTGGTTAGTATCAATTTTAACGCCAAGAAAGTGGTGCAATGGCCCTAGATTCTTCATTGCAAATTCTACTCTTAAACGATCAATAAGCCTCTTCACAGCAATAGATGAATTACCGGTTAATAGGATATCATCTACATATAGAAGTAACACTAGGATGTCATCTTCGGTGTTCGAAACAAACAATGAGAGGTCTGCTTTACTGCAAAAAAACCAATGGTTAATAAAAAAGAACTAAAACGATCGAACCATACTCATGGTGCTTGTTTAAGACCATAAAATGCCTTCTTAAGTTTGCAAACGTGGTCGGAGAGAGATAAGTTACACATACCCGGTGGTTGTTCCATGTAAATATCTTCTGATATTTCTCCATGAAGAAAGACATTTTTGACATCTAGTTTGGGCCATGATTTTGCTAGAGCAACTGTAATCAAAAGACAGATGGTACTTGGTTTTATCACAGGAGAGAACGTTTCATTATAGTCTTCACCATCAATTTGCGAGTATCCTTTTGCAACAAGGTGAGCTTTCAAACGATCAACGGTTCCATCTGGCTTTAGTTTTATTTTGTAGACCCACTTTGAACCTATGACATTCATAAACTCCAGACAAAGGACAAGATCCCATGTTTTGCTTGTGGTGCGAGCATCTAATTCCTCGTTCATAGCATCATGCCATCCCGGATGGTTCATAGCCTGTTGAACATTACGCGGTTCTTGGGGAATATGAGAAATAATGTGAGACATAAGGGCGTACCTTGGATTCAGCTTAACAATTTCACTTTGTGATCTTGTGATGACACGATTAGACATATGCATAGGAATGTCAACATGATCAATATCAAGGGGCATATCCGACGAAGGTGATTGTGTTGATTCAATGGCGGGGCTTGATAATGTTGATTATATTGTTTATTCATTGTGACAAGAAGCATTTGTATGTTCTAATGTTGGGGGAGTAGACTCCAAATTGGCTTTTTTCTCCAAATGGGCTATTTGCTTCATGGGTATGTCTATTTCTTTCTCGGACCGTATGTCATAGGCTTGACTTGATGATGTTGGTTCTTTGATCCAAGTTTAGAATATGGCCTGTAAAAAAGTAGTTGATGATGGAGTGGATTTATGTAATGGCTTTTTAAATGGAAATTTTTTTTCTAACATGTCGAGAAATGATTATTTTCTTACTTAGAGGATGAAAACACTTATACCATTTGTGGTTATCACTGTATCCAACAAAAACACATAAAACTGTTTTTGGATCAAATTTGTTTCTTTTAGTATCCCATGTGTATGGAAATCATTTGGACTCAAACACACGTAAAATAGAGTAATCAGGATCTTTATTATATAGTTTTGAAAACGGTGTGTCATTATTAAGAGTAGAGGAAGGCAACTTGTTTAGCAGATAAACAGCAGTGGAAAATGATTCTACCCATAAGAAAAGTGGACAACTACTATGGAATAGCATGGTCATACCAAATTCCCAAATAATACGATGACGCCGTTCAACCATCCCATTTTGCTCGGGGTATGGGGACACGAGATGTGAAGAATTATCCTTGTTTTTAAAAACTGTTGACCAAGACGATCATTTATAAATTATCCACCACCATCGGATTGGAAAAATTTAATTTTTCTATTAAATTGACGTTCTACGTAAATTTCAAAATGTAAATAAGTTTCTACAAAATCACTTTTACGACGTAACGGCAAAAAACCAACAAAATTTAGTAAAATCATCAACAATACATGCATAAAAGCGAAATTGAAGATTAGATAAAACTGGTGACGGTCCCCATAAATCACAATGTATTTTTTCAAAAGGAAAATTACTAGAATGATTTGAATTAAAGAAATGTAATTTGCTAAGTTTTCCAAGTTGACAACTATCACAAAAATTATTAGTAGATGGACTACGAATTTGAAGAAGATTTTTATTCTTGAGAAAATGAACTGTGGACTTCTGAGGATGACCTGGACGTTGATGCCAAAGATCAACAGAACCACTTCTTGAACGACTTGAAAAAAAAGCATGTGGGGGCTGTGACACAATGTAGAGATCCCCTCTATGTTTGCCAGTCACCAGTGGATTCCTTGTCTGACGATCCTTCACAATAAAACCATGATTAGTAAATTCACAATTAACAGGAAATTGAAATGTTAATTGATTAATAGAAAGAATATTTTTAGTAAATATAGGAACAAACAAAACATCTTTCAATGTGAGCTATTATCCTCCATTTGTAAGAACTGAAGAACCGATTCCTTGAATTGGAAGTACTGATCCATCGCCAATAACAACTCCATCTGTACCATTATAATTGCAAAGAGAGTGAAGAATTTTAGACGTATCAGCCATGTGGGTAGAAGCTCATGTGTCCGAAGTCCACTCGGTTTCCATGAGGTGATTTTCCAGTGTTGATGCAGCAAGTGCTTGACGGAGTTCATTAGGTTGAACTGCATTCCGGCACCAACATATCTTAGCGATATGCCCTTGGACTCCACATATTTGACATTTTTCATTCCGATACATTTCTTGTTCATTTGTTGTCATTCTTTTCTTCTCGGTTGGTGAGGTGAGTTGATGTCGTTGTACCGGATTTGTGTCTCGTGCCATAGATTTTTGTGCATGAAATCCTTTACCGTTAGATGAGAATTTTGGATTGTTAAGATTACCTTGAAAGAATCGTCGTTGTTGTTGTCCAACATATGCAAGATGTGGACTCGCAACCCTTGCATTTTCTGGGATACGTCGTCGTCGCATATCATAGCCTTGCAATTGTGGAACAAGTTCAACATACAGTGGTCGTGGGTGTTTCAACATGGATGTAACAAATGCCTCATATTTCGTTTCAAGTCCATTTAGACGCATATATACTTTATCCTTATCTATTACCGGTTTGCCAATGCATTGAGGTTGTCACATATCATCTTAAATTGTCGCACATAGTCATCAATGGTTTGGTCATCAGATTTTCTGTGATACGTTAGTTGATGTCGTAAGCCAAATTCTCGTTCTTCTGAATCTGTGGCATATGTGTCTTTAAATGCATCCCAAACCACAGAAGTTGTATCGAGACCCACCGCTATTCCAAGAGATTCTTCAGACATCGTTCCGATTATCCATCCTCTTAGAAGCCGATCAGCATGTCGCCATACAATATATTCTGGATTCGATTGTACGGGAGTGTTTGAATCACGACCTTCAGAGAGAAACGGTTCAGGGGCTGGAGTTTCTCGAGTTAGATGGCCAATGAGGCCTTGGCTTTTAGCAAGAGCAATTACTTGCTCCTTCCATAGATGATAATTCGATGAATTTAGACAAAGAGTTACGAAATTGGAGACGTTTGGAGCAATGTTGGCCATGGAATGAAATTGAGCTCCTCGAAGTTGTTTTGGGTTTGAGGAGAAAGATGAGGGATAGTTGGAGTTGCCGTGAGAAGTGTTTTGGGGTGAGACTTGTGAAAAAAAAATGTTTTTTGGAAAGGAGGATCAAAAGTAGCAATCACGCATAATTGACTCTGATACCATAAAGAAAATAGATATCTTTTGGAATAATTGTAATTTGAGAAGAGAAAATTTAGATTGAAAGGAATATTGAATCAATGAATTGATCTCATGCAATTCAACACATCAGCTAATGAGTATAATATTATATTTAAATATACAAGGAATTGAATAATGATTAATATGAATTAATGATAATTAAATCACATTAATTCCTAAATCATAATTTATTACTAATGCTAAGATTATGCAAATTTTTCTTATTTTGTGTCAACTCTTATCCATTTTGATGATGTTGAATTCTTATCCGATTTAGTACATGAGTTTGCTTCACTTTGAATGAGTCTGTGTTATCAATATGTTATTTGTGACATCAAATATGGGTGTAGAGATGATTCCAATCTTATCACTCCAATTATCTCAGTTAATAGAGTCCACATCCGGTTGACTCATTAACGAGCCCAGATGTCGAATATATGGACAGACAAGAAGTTGGAGCAGTTGATTTGAAGAAGACATCTAGCATGCTCTACATTTCAAATAATTTGGAAACTCCATCAGGTTTTGCTCTTGAATAAACAATGCACTTGACAAGAATGAATTCTAAGCTCCCATTAGACGCAGGAAGTCTATGCAGGCGAGACATACTTGTGTCAAGTAAATCAGATGACATGATTGGATGTGTTGATGACAATCTAGAAGACCCACAACTCTGTGCAGCCATTGCATGTGACATTTACAAGCACCTAAGAGCCTCGGAGGTAAACTTTCTGTTTTTAAACTAAAGATAATCATTACTTTATAGTCAGATAGAACTCTGCTTGATCTTTGTAAATGGAGTGTGGATACGCTCATTTTACTGATTACTTTTTCTAACTTTTCTCAGGCTAAGAAACGTCCAACTACCAATTTCATGGAAAGGGTCCAAAAGGACAACAATCCTCGTTAACTGGCTTGTCGAGGTGACTTCCTTTGAAATTAGTTGGCTTAGTCTCTCTAATAGGCTCAATATGATGATGATGTTTACTTTAGTGTTTAAATCCATAAGAATTTTCATTGAACTGCAGGTAACCGAGGAATACAGTGAACTACATAGACCGTTATCTATCTGGAAATGCTATGGATAGGCAAAGGTTACAATTGAGCGTAAGAGTCATTCAAATATGTTACTCAGCTTAATCTTTTTCATCATGTTTCATACTATTTTTCTGGATGACAATTCTGAAGCTTAATTTATGTAATGTTCAGAAAATATGAAGAGATATGTGCACGCACCCCAGGTTGAAGAATTTTGCTACATAACAGACAATACGTACTTTAAGGAGGAGGTGATCTTTTATTTTGAATTGTTCGCAGTTCATTCCCCTAGATCTATGTTTATTGATGAATGGAGTCTTGCGTTCTGAACTATATAAAATTTGAAATGACAGCCCCCACAACGAAATGCTTCTTGAGGTGATTTTCTGCTTTGTAAGATATCTGCAATCATCCACACCACAAAACTAATGGCCTTCATCTTTATAGGCGATTTGTTTGTGCTGCACAAGCCGTGAACGAGGTATGTGTTTGTTCATGGTCTTGATTCTTTCATTAAAATGGCATACTAAATATGCTCATTGATGCACAATCAAGATTCAAATGTTGGTGTTGGAGTTTCTGGCTAACTTCATTGCTGAGCTTCTCTTTTGGAGTATAATATGCTACAATTTGCACCTTCATTAATAGCAGCCTCATCAATTTTCTTGCCCAAGTTTATTTTTCTTCCTTCTAAGAGGCCATGGGTACTTACATATGGTTGCTTAGAAAATTGTATCATATGTTGTTAACATTTCTTATGTTTTTCAGAACTCAACACTGAGCCATTATACTCTTTACAAACCTAGTGATTTACGGGACTCCGTTTCAGCATTGCAGTCTCTTCTGCAACAACACCTGTTAAGTGTGGAGATCGGTATTGGTATCGATCGGTCACACTTGGATGATGATCGGTCATGTGACCGATCTAGCACACACGGAAGATGGGATGGTCGGTATTGGTACCGATCGGTCGAGGACCGAAGTACGCAATACTGAATGTAACAAAGAGGACCGAAGCAATCGGTAGAGGACCGAAGCATGTGATCNACCTTCATTAATAGCAGCCTCATCAATTTTCTTGCCCAAGTTTATTTTTCTTCCTTCTAAGAGGCCATGGGTACTTACATATGGTTGCTTAGAAAATTGTATCATATGTTGTTAACATTTCTTCTGTTTTTCAGAACTCAACACTGAGCCATTATACTCTTTACAAACCTAGTGATTTACGGGACTCCGTTTCAGCATTGCAGTCTCTTCTGCAGCAACACCAACTCAACTCTCCCCGCAATCCGGGAAAAATACAGCCAGCATAAGGTGAACGAGCAGAAGTTGTGTGCCTTGATATCTTTAGAATGAAAACTAACACATTTCTTTTATGAATTCAGTACAAATTCGTGGCAAACAAGTACTGCCCTCCCTCTCTTCCTCAAGACTACTTCAACAACAAATACATAGCAGAATCCTGACCCGAAGCTGCATTCGGTGATGAAAACTCGAAATTCCTTTGATAAAACTCTTGTACCATATTATTCATCAATATACAGAAGTAATGGTACATGAAGGCTGATAAAGTCACACTGAATACAACGATGATCCCTGGTGATTCTCTGCATTCAGCCAGTGGCAATCATCGAATGAGCATTTCGAGCCACCACTGATCCTTTCCACACTACCATGGCCGGTGAATACAGGGCTCCAGGCAGGGGTTCCATCCTCGTAAGCATTGTGAGTCAATCTTTGTATATTCGATCCATCTGATTTGATCAAGAAAATGTCTCCATAAGGCTGCCAGTGATGCGGGTTCGAAATTGGCTCAGCCGAAACTCCCGCGTAATCAGATGTTACAACAATGTGTTCACTATCAGGACTGAACCATGGATGGTTCACTCTCCCTCCTAAACCACTTTGGATCACCTTCACGAGCCCTGTTCCATTCGGATGAATCTTAAAAAGCTCGAAACTCCCAGAACCTGGATTCTCCCGATCGGATGGAAAAGCTATCCATTCACCATCAGGGGACCAGTTACACATAGTATCAGTCCAAGGACCATTAGTCAACTGATAAAGGCCACCTTCTTCACCATTCAAAGCATCCATAATGTACAAGTTCTTATGGCTAGATCGACCTGAGCGAAACGCAACCCATTTTCCGTCCGGTGATGGTGATGGAAACGCATTGTTCGCGCCACCTCGGGTTAGTAGCTTGTAATTGGTTTCTTTATCGTCTACATTTATAGATATGATGTCAACTTCTGTGCTAACTTGAGCGAATGTTGGTCCAATACTTGTGTAAATTATTCCTTTTCTCTTCCAATCCCATGCTGTGGAAAATGCAGGTTGATCAAGAACATTTCTTAGTTCAGATCCATCGCTGTTCATTACATAGAGACCGGAGTTTACGAAGGCCATTCGATCGCCGTCAGGTGAGTATGACGGAAAGGATCCGCCGAGCCGGAAAAGTGAAATATTTGGCTGTGGAGATTGGATCTTTTCGAGTAGAAGACTGTTGTCATCGTTTTCTCCGCCTCTGCAGCGGTGGAAGCCCACCCATATAGAATCCGGTGAGATGAACGGGTTGTAGTGATGGGATTCAGGTGAAATTGGGCGAGTAATCTCGATGAATTTGTTTGAGATGACGTCGTAAAGCTCTATATGACGGAATTCCGATTCCATTCTTCTTGTAGCTACGGCGAGAAGGCTCTGGTGGTTTTCGCCGACGAAAGCCGCTGGAGTGAAGACGTGAACACCCGGTGGGGTGATTCGAGTAATCGATGCTGGTTCAGAACTGATTTTGCCGGTGAAGTCAGCCCGGAAAATACTCCACCAACCATCTTCACTTTTCCGGTGGAAATACAAGGCACTGTCGTTGATCCAACTAGGCCAGCCTCCATGATCGACGAGCTTCACTCTTTTTGAGCCGTCGTTGGTTGAGAACACATAGATATCCGTTTCGAGTTCTTGCACATCTCCCGGCCAACCTTCCAATCCATATGAAGCGACAGCGGTCCATTTTCCAGTCGGCGAGACGGCAGGGCTGAAATCCGCCACTTTATCAGGCGTAAGCCTCTTCGTTACACCGGTTCTCAGATTTCTGGAATAAACCGCCGCCCAGCTTGACCTCGGCAAACCAGGGTTCTCCTCAGTCGACACATATATCAGATTTTCCCCAATCAAACTAGGTTTATCCTTCATCGAGCCACGCTTTCCTAATTGGTGATCAGCCGCCACTAGAGGAATCTGCACACGCGCCGCCGATTGTGTAGAATCTTTATCAGCGTTGTAGAGGAGGTCAAGGTAGATATCCGATGACCCGTTTCGTTCAGTGACGTACACGAAATGAGTTGCCGGTTCGGAAGCACCGAAAAGAACCGTAGGATTCGACAGAGGAAAATAACCGTTGTAGTTAACTGATCTGCCATCGGAGAGGCGAATTTCGTTCAATGGCGCGGCGGTGCGTACAGCGTAAATGTCAAAAGCGTAGTTTGCTCTTCCGACCGTTGAGAAAGCTATGGTGGCGCCGGAACTAATTCCGGCTACTAGAAAGGAGGTTGAGATTATGAGATTGAAGATGAGGAGACAAGGAAGAGCTTGGTTCTTCATCTTCTTCAAAATCTTCACCTTATTTTCTATCTATTTAATATAAAAATAAATTTATAAAGAGGATAAATACGAATCGAACATCCAACAAAGCTTTGAATGATTATAATCTTAATTCTAGTATTATCAACTATGGGCTCTTCATTTGAGTTTTTTTGTTAATAGAAGGGAGATATTTACTTTTCAACATATATGTTTT
The DNA here is from genome assembly GCA_009725065.1 of Utricularia reniformis. NCBI lineage: Eukaryota > Viridiplantae > Streptophyta > Magnoliopsida > Lamiales > Lentibulariaceae > Utricularia > Utricularia reniformis. The sequence continues at coordinate 44,329 of RWGZ01001264.1, read as the reverse complement.
GTGATAAAACTGTTTTAGTTATTGTTATTTCATATTGTTGAAAAAATCATATTTATTTTTGTATTTGTTGAAAATATATCATATGACGATAAATACTGACGGAAAACATCCAAAACTGGAAATAAAAAAATATTTTCTCTATTGTTGTTTTATGAGCGTGAAAATTGGGTTTTTTAAATAGGTAGACACAAAAATTACTAAAACTAAATTTAACTTAAGTAATTGAACGTGAGAGCCAAATGATTCGAAAGATTCACATTTGGTTCAAGAAGGGATTAAGGAAATTTTCAGATTAACTAATAGATAATCTACATCTATTAAGTGATTTATTAGAAATGTATATAATATAATATAATAAAATGAGTTTTAAGTGAAGATATTAGCGAGAAAAATTTAATTTGATTAATTCAACTTATAAGGCTTTGAAATAATTAGAAAATTACAATAATTAGAAATGTATGTAATTAGAAAAAATGAAACTATTATGTTTGAACTTCAAGTTTAATTACCTGAAGGGCACAGATTTTCCAATTTAAACTTCAGTTTATAACAATGAATATAGTCACTTGATTAAAATTGCTTTTATTGAAAGTAAATATGATGAATAAGAACATTTCCCCGAGCATTAAAGTTAAAGCCGTTATTCACTGTAGTCATTTAACGACAAATGGTATAAATGTCAAATGATATTAAATGATTGTGATCAATTTGAAGTTTAAAAACATATATGATGAAAACAGTTTTAAAATTAAACAAGTATGATTTTTAATGATATTTTCTCGTTAATATATTCAATAATCTTAATTATTAAATTATAGTTTATATTTTGTAATAAAGCTTTGAAAATGAAATTCAATTGAATCATTTTATTAATTAAATGAGTTATAGTTTGCCATTTCATTTTTATAATATGTACTCTCTCTCCTAGCCGATATTTTCTGATCGGACTTTAACGGATCGATAATCAATAAATCTCTATAGTTTACATACAAATTATTTGAATGATTTTGTGTTATGTTTTATTTATCATTTATAAATCAATGTTTTAATTTAGAGACAATTCATATTGGATCCAAAATTACAGTTAAACGCAAAGTTTTGATGATTTGAAACTAAGCAAAATGCAAATTAATGAGTTAATTAATGTTTGAATATATTAAACATTAGCACCACCATTTTTTGCAATATTTAAATTAAAATATCTATATATATTTAGTATGAAATTAAAAATCCAAAAATTGAATTTTTTTTGTAACATAAATATTAAAATTGAGAAAATAATGCACTTGATCCTCGTACTTTGATGGTTCTGGTAAATTTAGTCATCAAAGTTTATTTGTAGTGTTTTTATTGTATGAATTTTGGATAATTTCCACTATTCATCATCGTAGTTTTGGATATTTGGCAAAATTAGTTCTCAAAATTCATATTTAGTCTCCAAAATTAAATCAAAAAACTCAGTCCTCATGTAGTTTATACGCAGTGGCAAAATTGATCCTCGTAATTTTTAAAAATGGGTAAAATTAGTCCTTCTAAGTTAGACGTTAATTCACGTTAATTCAAGAACCATGTTTATGTGCTTCTCTCGGCTTCAATTCAAGAATCTTGTCTACGTGTTTCTGTCAGCTTCCTTGCTTGCTCCGGCGAAGCCGCGAAGGTAGATCATCTTATTCGATTTTTGGGTTGTGACTATCTTTCTGAGATGAGTTTCAATCGGTTTGTGATGTCGATCCAATAAGGGTTTCAATCGGTTTGTGATGTCGATTCGAGAAGGGACCAAATTTTCCAAAATTATGAAATTATGAGGACCAAATATTTCTTTATCAAAATTCAATGACTTCAATTGCATAAATTACGAGGACCAAATATATCACACAAATGCAACTTCGAGGATCAGTTTTGCTAAATGTGAGAAAGTATGATGACCAGTTTTACCAAGTATAAAGTATATGAACCTAATTTGTCATAATTGCAAAAATAAGAGGACCAAAATTACCATAACTAAGAAATTACGAGAACCAAATTTGCATATTTTCCATTAAAATTGGTACATTCCACCTATGTTTTCAAACTGTCAATTGAACTACTGATTCGAACCGGTTTTTAGTGAACTTGAGATTTTCGATTCGATTCCAATAGAAGGAAATTTTAAAATATTTACGGTTTACTACGGTTTAGGTACTGATTTACTCGAATTGGAAGCTTTTTAGTTCAATCTAAACAACGGATTTAAAAACATAAGACTATAATAGTGAATGGCTTCTTCTATGTAGCATTCTTCCTAGGGCTTGGTGAATTTCACCCGGTTCCTGAAACCGCTTGTGTAAACATGAAAAGACCAAGAGCGCTCGTTCCTTCTCCGCCAACAACTCCTTCAACGCCGCTGCTGCACAGACCTTTCATCAAGAACCTGAAGCTAATTTCTCAGAAACGAAGAAACATACTCCCGAAACTAGAACCTATTGACGCCGTAGAATGGAAGAGTCTTGGTATCGACAAATCCGAGCTTTGTTTGCCTCTCACTTTTCCCACTGGACAAACTTTCCGGTGGAAAAACACTGGGCATTTGCAATATACGGGACCAATAGGGAGGCATCTCTTCTCATTAAGACAATTAGAGGACAACAGCGTCTGGTATCGTTGCCATTTCTCGGAAGATGAGGGCACGGCGAGGATTGATCTTTTCGATTTTCTCAACATGAGTATTAATTTGGGTGAGATGTGGAACGAATTCAAGGCTGCTGATGAGAAGTTTGCCGAGCTAGCAATGTATTTGGAAGGCGCTAGGGTTCTGAGGCAAGACCCTTTAGAGTGCTTGATTCAGTTTATTTGCTCTTCTAACAATAATATTCAAAGGATTACTAAAATGGTGGATTTCATTTCATCCAAGGGAAAGCTTTTGAGTAATGTCGGAGGATATGACTTTTATGAGTTCCCTACTCTAGAAAGATTAGCTTCTGTCTCCGATTCTGAGCTAAGAGAAGCTGGTTTTGGTTACAGGTAAAAATTCTATCTTCTCTTACTACTTCATCGAAGTGCTATTTTTACTTAATATTAGGAATTTCTATACGTGAATTGTTGTGTAAATGCATTTGTGTGTCTAAAATTGCATAGAGTTTTGAAGTGTTCAGTTACCAGACCAATTTGTGTGCTTTATGCTCCAGTAATTATATGCTTCATCTTAAAAAATGAACAGGGCTAAGTATATTGTTGGTACCGTGAAAGCGTTGAGATCAAAGGCAGGGGGGGGAGTAAAATGGCTAGCTTCTCTCAGGGAGCTAGATCTTTGTAACGCAATTGATTCGTTATCTAGCTTACCAGGCGTAGGGCCAAAGGTAGCGGCTTGTGTTGCTCTATTTTCACTGGATCAACATGAATCTGTGCCTGTTGATACTCATGTTTGGCGGGTGAGAATTAGTTGTTCTTGAAGATGCATAAAATGTTAAGATATTTGAACTGGAAGTTAGTGTTTTTATTTTGAAGATTGCAACGAGGGATCTAGTACCGGAACTCGCGGGCACTCGATTTACACCAAGACTGCATAAGTATGTTGCTGAGAGTTTTATGAGCAAGTATGGAAAGTTTGCTGGATGGGCGCAGACTTTGCTTTTCATCTCTGAACTTCCTTCTCAGAAGACAGCAGCTGTGTTGCGACTGGAGGGAGCTACCAAATGTAACGAGAAAACAGGTAACAAAATAGGAACAAAAATATTAATGTAATTTGAGGGATGAATTGAGAACATTGGAAAATTGAGAGAGATGACTTATTTCTTATGATAATTGATAGACAAAATGAAATGTTTTCTAAATTTTTTGTATACTAAAAATTAAGAGATCTCCCATGTTATGTGTTTGTAAATTTTAATCTAATCTTTTGTTTTAAGTAGCATGGGTTTGTAAATTTTCAATCCTTCAACTTGCTCACATTTATAATGTCGTTCGATATATTTGTAAGTTTTCTATTCCTAGTTATCTTTTTCACTTGCATCCATTAGTATATGTAATTTCTTTCTTCATGTATATACTAACGAAAATTGGTCTAACTTGGATAAATTCGATAAAAATAAGAAAGTTATGATTGATCAAATTAATGCAGAATATGAAGAACAGAAAAATTATTATTCTGATGCTACTATGGGGATGAGAAGTAATAACATTTGTGAAAAGTATTATGGAAAAATCATCATGGTGGAGTATGACAATAAACTATGTGGATATTAAATTTCTTAAGTGTTATTTATAAGGGTATTAAAGTCTTTTCTTATTTAAATTATATTATTCATCCATTTTTTTTATATTTAAATTGTTTTAGAATTGTAATTAATGAAAATATATTTTTACATTGTAATTAAATTCACATTTATATTCATCTACATTTTATAATTAAATACATCTTTGGTTTGTAGATGGATATGATGAAGTAGAAAAAAGATACATTAAAGGAAGTGGTACATTAAAATATTAAAAGGGATTGATTCATTTGGATAAAGTAGACTACCATAAACACAAATAACTTATTGAAAAGATTGATGAAGTGGAGTTTTATTTGATTCGCATCAATGGTATCCAGTGTCGTATGTTTGGCCCGGCGCCCAATTGCCTGGGATTATATATTCAAACTTATCCACTTCCGTAAATAAAAAAGAGTTTTAATGAAAGTTTTGTTTACTGAATCGATAAAGTAATAAGTACAAAGAAATACAATATTTATAGCAATGTAAAGTAGTTATTGAGACCATATTCTTTCTCCAATCGGTTGAGCGAAACATACATCTTGACATGACTATTCTTCATCCGAGAATTTGTCGTCTAGACATCTTTACATTCAATACACCTTATTTATTTAATAAGCCCAAAATATTTCTCAATTCTCCATTATCCTCCTAACTCCATCTTATCACTCTATTGGACATTTCTCAGCTTGTTTCAATATCCTCCCTCAAACAAGGTCGAGGTTGGAGGGTGAGTTTGTTCTTGAATGAATCCATCATTGTTTTAATAAGTGGCTTTGTAAATTGATCGGCCACTTGTTGAGATGTTGGGGTGTATTGAGTGATCAGAAGACGTAGAGCAACTCGTTCACAAACAAAATGATAGTCAAGTGCAATGTGCTTGCTTCGAGCATGTAAAACTGGATTGATTGTGATACGTAAATCACTAAGGTTGTTGCAAGTGTGACATGTAGATCAAGGAGAAGATGTTGGAGCCACGTGAGTTCAGCAGTGGTGTGCGCCATGGATCGGTATTCAGCTTCTGTACTTGATCTAGAAACAATTTTTTGTTTTTTTGAGCACCAAGAGATGAGATTGTTGCCGAGAAACACTCAGTAGCCTGTAACTGAGCGATGTGTTACAGAAAACTAGCCCAATCCGCATCAGAATAAGCATGTAGATATGGTGTCGAGATAGATGAGAGATTAAGTCCATAGTCAAGTGTTCCTTTAATGTACCTAAGTATCCGTCGAGCTAGTGTAAGATGAGTAACGGTAGGAGCATGCATAAATTGAGCAACATAATTCACCGAGAAGGTAATGTCAGACAGTGTAAAATTCAAGTATTGGAGAGCTCCAACTAAGGCACGAAAATAACGAGGGTCTGTTGGTTGAGTATCAACATCATTCTGAACAAATTTGCTTGAAAATGGTGTTAGCTTCGGTTTGCAGTCCTGCATGTTAAATCTGTTCAAAATAGAGAGAGCATAGTGAGATTGAGACATGTGAAGTCCATCTTGTGATGGTGTGAATTGGAGCTCGAGAAAGTGATGCAAGGAGCTAAGATCCTTCATGGTAAACTTCATGTTTAGCAAAACTACTAAAGAATATAAAAGGTCAGTTGGACTTCTAGTTAGCAGTATGTCATCAACGTATAATAGTAAGATCATAGTTCCAATCGAAGAATGTAAAATAAATAACGATGGGTCAGTCAGACTACTAAAAAATCCTAACTGTATAAGATAAGAGTTGAATCTATCGAACCAAGCACGGGGTACCTGTTTGAGTACATAAAAGGATCGATGTAATTTGCATACATGATTAGGGTAAAAATTATCTATCATACCTGGAGGTTGCTCCATGAAGATATCCTCATGAACAATATCATGTAAGAAAGCATTTTTGACATCAAGTTGCTTGATAGACTATTTTTTGCATAAGAGCAATAGAAAGAACAAGCCTAATTGTACCTGGCTTAATAACAGGAGAGAAACTCTCTGTAAAATGAATTCCTTCAACTTGGAGATAACATTTTGCCACAAGACTTGCTTTGAGATGCTCTAACGAACCATCAGCCTTCAATTTTACCCTATACACCCATTTGGACCCGATAACATGCATATGATTCTCTCGTGTAACAAGTTGTCATGTTTGATTTTTGTTAATGGCATCCATCCCTTCTTTTATTGCAGAATACCAACCTGGGTGATCCAATGCCTCATATGAAGAGGCGCTAAGTGAGGTGGTGATATCTTCAGTGCATGTTGAATGATCAATTTTAAAGAATGTCAAATCAATGGGAATAGATGGGTGCTTAGTAAAAGAGCTTGATGGCATAGTTAAATTGAGTTATGATGATTCAATGACTTCCAAACTGAGATGAAGAGATTCAATATTAGGAGAATTTATTGCAATCGGATTTTCGGCTAGAGGCAACGATATATTGAATGGCTCAGAAAAACTGTTTGTAACATGAGAATTATTGGACACTGACGAATGTGGTGCAACAACATCATGAGATGTCAAATGGGTAGGGTATTGAATTGGAGTGGAGTTTTGCATGTGTGGTTGGAAGTTGTGCTCAATATTATCTATGGATGTTGGTGTTAGAGAATTTGGATACGTACAAACATCCATAACAACAGGTGGTGTGATGGGGTTTTGGGATGGTACGACTTGAGTTTTATTTCTTTCCATCCAATCATTGAATATTTGATGGACAAAAGTTGGATCGGACCTAGAAGATTTGTAAGGAAATGTTCCTTCATAAAATGAAACATGTCGCGACATGAATACACGTTTGCTACCCGGATGATAGCATTTATAGCCTTTGTAGTTGTCACTATAACCTACAAACACACAAAGCAATGTCTTAGGACTGAATTTGTTAGCACGGGTATCCCAGGTGTATGGAAAACATTTTGCCCCAAAGATACGTAGCGCTACATAAGAAGGGTTAGTTTGGTGTAAAAGAAAATAAGGAATTTCATTATTAATAGAAACAGAAGGTAACCGATTGATTAAAAAAATAGCTGTAGTGAATGCTTCAATCCATAAAGACAATGGAAGACCACTATGAAATAACATAGTTAATTCCAAGTTCCCGAATGCTTCTATAACGACGCTCGACGACCCCCATTTGCTCGGGTGTGTGTGGACACGAGATAAGATGAACAATGTCATTCGAATAAAAATGGTTACATAATCGAGTATTTATAAATTATCTTCCTCCATCAGAGTGAAAAACTTTAATTATTTTATTGAATTGACGGTGAATATAACGTTCAAAAGAAAAAAAAAGTTTCCAAAAAATCAATTTTCTTGTGTAAAGGATAAATCCAAACATATTTTGTAAAATCATCAACAAAATATGCATAATATTGAAATTTATTTAATGATAAAACTGGAGCAAGCCCTAATAAATCACAATGAATTTTGTCAAATGCGGAAAAAGATGGAGTGTTCCATGTATTAAAAGGAAGCTTGCTCAATTTATCAAATTGACATTGACCTATTACGGAAATAAGGCCTTTATTTTGAAGAAAACAAACTGCAAAGGCTTGAGGATGCCCGAGATGCTGATGCTAGATATCAGATGTGGCTGACATGGATCGATGAGTAATCAGACATCGGAGAAAAATATGAATGACGTAAATGTCACCCCAACACTCCCGGTCGCCAGTAACGTCCATGTTACTCGGTCCTTAACAAGAAATAGATTGTTAGTAAATTCACAATTCACCGGGAAATTTGTTGTGAGTTGACTGACAGATAAAAGATTTTTAGTTAATGTTGACACATATAAAACATTAGATAAAGTAAGAGATGAAGATTGCTGGTTAATAATAGTCACCAACGCCATGAATGCGTAAGGCAGAACCATCACCAATTAACACAACATCGGAGCCATCGTATTCACGAATATTATCTAAAATTTTTGAGTTACCTGCCATATGGTTTATAGCGCCCATGTCTGAAATCCATTCTGTTTCAATCAAGGAATTATCAAGAGTAAGAGCAACAAGAGCTTGTTGCGGGTCGGGTTGAAAAGACTCTGCTCTCCACCAGCAAATATTGGCTATGTGTCCATCGTGTCCGCAAATTTGACACTTCTCATTCTTATAGTTTTCACTTTCTTCAAGGGTCATTCGACGTTTCTCAAGGGGTGGAGGTCTCGTCAAAGTCTTTTTGTTTAGAGACTGTGGATTCTGGTTGTCGTGGTTGGAACGTTGTTGACTATAACGTTGAGCCTGAAAATCCCTTCATGTGGAAGCAAAAGTAGTATTATTATTACGATTATGACCGTTAAAGGATGATTGCCGGTGACCAACAAAGGCAGCGAACGAAGAGGGCTCGGGATACATCTGTCGACGATGCTCGAAACTTTGAAGTAAGGGGACAAGATCAGCATATGATGGACGTGGTGGCTTCAACATTGCCGCGGTAAAGGACTCATATGGACGACTGAGGCTGTTGAGCATCATGTAGACTTTTTCTTTGTCAAACCGGTTTTCCAAGAACCGTTAGACTATCAATAGATGTGTCATCATTTTTCCGAATGGTTGATACTTGATGACGAAGATAATATTCACGCTCTTCGGAATCCACAACATATGCAGTTTTGAGAGCATTCCAAACAGCAGTAGCAGAATCACAACCAACAATTATTGCTAGAGATTCCTCAGATAATGTTCCGATAATCCATCCACGCAAGAGTCGATCAAAGTCATGCCAAGAACATTATAATGGATTATAATGTTCCGCTAATCCATCCAACAATTTCAGGTGTGATGGTAGGCTGAAATTCAACAATTTGGGCTAAGGAGCCTGTGTTGAGGGAGCAGTAGTATATTGTACTGGTGCCGGAGTCTCCATTGTGAGATGTTCGACAAGTTTCTGGCTTTCTGAAAGAGCAAGAATTTGTTCTCGTCAAAGTGCATAGTTGCTGGAAGTAAGTTTTATCGTGACAAAATTATCAACAGTGAAAGAAATGGTGGTCATGGTTTGCAAAGAAGAAATATGAATTATGAAATAAGCAACAGAGTTGTAAACAAATTGTGAAGAAATATTGCTGAATTGATGAAATTGCAACAAAAATGGCAAAGTGGATGAATGGCAGCAAAGAAGGAAACAAACAGGGAAGGGTAAATAAAAAGTTACTGAATGATGAATAAAAAAATGATGTAGAAGGAAATGTTGCAAATTAATGAAAAACAACTCAATTGTAGGCTGAAGATGGTGATAGAGAAACTAATTTCAAAATGGATTTATATAAAAGAAGACAAGCACGATAGAAAGGAAAAACATATCTGAAAAATATGTAGAGTAGGAGCAGATTGTGAAAATTGTAGCAGAATAAAAGAATATGAGGTTTGGATTGAATGTTGACACAAGGTTGTATAGATCGTGCTTGAATGATCAAAAGAACACAATTACGCTAATAGCTCTGATACCATAAAGAAATAAGAGTTTTGATGAAAGTTTTGCTACTGAATCAATAAAGTAATAAGTACAAAGAAATACAATATTTATAACAATGTAAAGTAGTTATTGAGATCCTATTCTTTCTTCAATCGATTGAGTGAAACATGCATCTTGAGTTGATTATTCTTCACCCGAGAATTTGTCGTCTAGATATCTTTACATTCAATACACCTTATTTATTTAATAAGCCCAAAATATTTCTCAATTCTCCATTATCCTCCTAACTCCACCTTATCACTCTGTTGTGTATTTCTTAATTTGTTTCAATATTCCGTACCGTCTCTTTGATTTAATACGAAACAAATAAATAACTGACCAATTGGTGGGTTTTGCAGATCCCAAACTGCGCCATTACGGCTTCCTCATATCTATCCAACCCACGGTATTTGTTGTCACCGTCAAATACCTGACTGTAGAGACATAGTATTTTTTGGGCTGATTTAAGACGAGAAGAGCGATGTATCCAGGTTTATTGCTCACCTCAAGGATTTTGATCATGAGATTATAAGTATAAGGATTTGAGATTTGTTTATACTTTACATATATGACACCTTTGGAGAGTAGCTCTTGTTCTTTCCTTGCTACACTCAATTTAGAGAAGAATTAAGTCTATTTTGTCTCCTTCTCCGTGATCAGTCACAACTCCGTTTGGATTACATACTCCAGGGATTTCACATAATACATGTACATCATAATTTATCAACTCTTGAAATATAAATGCAATATTAGGGTTTATATTAAATTTATAAAGTCAATTAATTTATGTGGGAAGTGTAGATTGATATAATATATAAGGGGAGATGATCACAATGTAAAAGATTTGAACAAATCATTTATTATGATCCATGTTTCTTCTTATAAACTAATTCACATCACATTCCATTTAAAAACCCGAAAGAATTAACAAAGCTTTAGACTTGTAGAAATCACATTGCCTTTAGAAATTATTTTAAGATTTTTCTTTTAATTCTCAAGGTTCAAGAAGGATGATTTTTATATAAAAGTCATGTTTTGATTAAAAGACTAATGATTTCGAATATTAAACAAGATTAATGTGAATGATCTAATATTAGATACCTGGTAATGGGTACGTTTGGAACATCATTTGATAAACAGCGGTGAGATGAGATGAATGCACCGTGCTGTGAGGTGAACTGATTGTGATTTTAAAAAATTGTTTTTGAAACAGCGGTGCAGTGATCGTGATTTAATAAAATGACTTTTTTGCCATTGCTTTTAATTAATTGTGTATCATTTACCAATTATATTTTTAATTTAATTACTCTAACCTCGATATTTAAGAAATTGCTAGAATATAATAAGTTACTGATCAAAAGTATCAAAAAACAAACATTGACAAAAGTGAATCATCTAAATCGACGACCTTCTCCCATCTCCGCAAGTGCAATGCGATCACATATTTCATTCATAACTCGAATCATGTAGTTATCATGTATGAACCACATCCATGAAAGAAAGGTTGATAATTCAAGTTAAAATGAATAGTTAAATGAGCAGATTTCACTGATAATTCAAAGCTGATAATTGGCATGTTCACAGATTTCACAGATGATGGTGTTGAATTATATATAGCAAAGAAATGAGCATGAGTTATTTGAACAAGAAGAATGCTGATAATTCAAGTTAAAATGAATGTAGAGTTACAACAAGTTAAAAGAGATATCTTTCGTCTCTAAGGCTGCATAAGAATAGCTCTACTTTTCACTTGGATTAATGGACTATATTTTCGTCTCTAAGGCTTTATTAAAAACATAATTTGTGTTCATATACATATACAATGATTTAATTCTCTATTTCTCTTCCTATATTCCACCTTTTTCATTGCTTTTCTTCAAATCCAATGTCTTCTCGATCTTTGTTTGAAAAACTCATATCTATATTCGCGGGATTGACGTTTTTTTAAAGCCCGATTCCCCGATTGATGTACGAGATTGATCTAGGGTTTATAGTGAAAATCCTTTTCGATTGAATTACAGGATCGGTGAATTGGATACTTAAATCCATCGTTAAAGCTCAGCTTCGCGAGATATTGGACACCCAGACTTTCCTCTTGGTGTTTTGCATGTGAAATTGGGGCAGCTCACTGATTTCAGGTTACAAGATGCCGCTGCTATCAGAAGTCAAGTCACTCAAATTTTAAAACCTAATTTAAAACAAATGGCATAAAAGTTATTACACAACCGCTTTCTGTCCACCACTGCTTCAAACGTACTGCTGTTTCACCGTAGTTTTCAACGGTGAAACGAACGCACTTGTTAAACATGTTTGGTCAAAGTTGAAAAAATCACGGCACGTTCACCACACCGAGCGGTAAACTGCTGAACCAAACAACACCAATATAGACCGCATCCATATCCGCTATTATAAAGATTACTAGTAACACCAGCAACGTCTCCCCAGTAGAGGTTGGGCTCGTTATTTCTATAACCACAAGCTCCATCTGTTGAGCATTATTCAGAACAAAGCTACAAAAGGATATATATTATGGTACTTATTTTTCATGCTTACATTGGGTCCCTTCGCCATCTGGTGTTTCATAATATGTGGCTCTGGATTATGTGTACATTGGTGGCGGCTTGGACTCGGTGATGCCTCCAACTAACACGAATCATAAAATCTCATATCTTGTTAGTTTCAAATTACTCATACTTGTTGAAATTCAAGATTTAATGGTCAAAAAGAGTGTCTATGTAATCCATAAGTACAATGAAAAAACAAGACAAATTAATTATTCATAATATCATAATTTTTATAAAATAAAATTATTATAGTTCGATGTTTCAACAATGCTTACCAGATACATTTGAGGTTTGATAATTTGTGGGTATGGATTCGGTACTGGAAACTAACAAGAGGATCATGATTGGAAATAGAATCTTGGTGTATTCTTCCATTTCTTGCTATACTCAGTGATGATGATTACATGCCCAATATCTCATACTTTTTCGGTCAAATAATGTTTAAAAAAAGGGGGTATTTTTTTTAGTGCCGTACGCTATTACGATACGCGGCCGCGTATCGTAATATCGGACGCATTTGGAACGAATCGCGGCCGCGTATCGTAATATCGGACGCATTCGGAACGAATCGCGGCCGCGTGTACCAAACGCGGCCGCGATTCCGTTTTTATATTATTTTTTAATTTTTAAAAATTTAAAAATAATATTGTTTTTTTAATATTTTAATATTTTTACGAAACGCGGCCGCGTCTGGTAAACGCGGCGGCGTTTCGTATTATAATAAATAAAAAAATCAAATTTTTTTCTATAAATACCTTTACATCCATCCAATTTTTTCCACACCTCATCAATATTTTCCACTTTATTCTCTCTTCTTTAAAATTGTTAAAGGTGTAATTTATTTTTGTATTATTTATAAATTTTAGTTGTGTAGTATTTGAATTATATGTTTAGAGATATGTTGTTTAGGAATTTAATATTTATATGATTTTTAGTTGTTAATAGAGATATGTTGTTTAGGAATTTAATATTTATATGATTTTTAGTTGTTAATATTGTTGTTTAATATGTTTAGTTGTTAATAATAGGAATTTAATATACACAGAATTCTTGACTTTTCTATGTATATATTTATTAAAAACCTAAATAGTATTATAAAATTGATAATAATAATAGAAAGTAAATAAGGTAAAGTTTTATTATTAACAAAGGAAAAGGTAAAAGAGGGAATTTAATATTTATATAATGTTTAGTTGTTAATAATATGTTGTTTAAGTTTAATATTTTGTTTAGAAATATGTTGTTTAGGAATTTAATATTTATATGATGTTTAGTTGTTAATAGAGATATGTTGTTTAGAAATTTAATATTTATATGATGTTTAGTTGTTAATATTGTTGTTTAATATGCTTAGAGATATGTTGTTTATGAATTTAATATTTATATGATTTTTAGTTGTTAATAGAGATATGTTGTTTAGGAATTTAATATTTATATGATGTTTAGTTGTTAATATTGTTGTTTAATATGTTTAGAAATATGTTGTTTAGGAATTTAATATTTATATGATGTTTAGTTGTTAATAGAGATATGTTGTTTAGGAATTTAATATTTATATGATGTTTAGTTGTTAATATTGTTGTTTAATATGTTTAGAGATATGTTGTTTAGGAATTTAATATTTATATGATGTTTAGTTGTTAATATTGTTGTTTAATATGTTTAGAAATATGTTGTTTAGGAATTTAATATTTATATGATGTTTAGTTGTTAATATTGTTGTTTAATATGTTTAGAGATATGTTGTTTAGGAATTTAATATTTATATGATGTTTAGTTGTTAATATTGTTGTTTAATATGTTTAGAAATATGTTGTTTAGGAATTTAATATTTATATGATTTTTAGTTGTTAAGTTGTTAATAGAGATATGTTGTTTAGGAATTTAATATTTATATGATTTTTAGTTGTAAATAGAGATATGTTGTTTATGATTTTAATATTTACGCAGATATGGATCGTCGTCGTCATGCTCGTGTACCTGCATCGTCGTCATTATTGTATCGCCAGGAACAACATATTAGCGCGGATATTATGCGAGATGAACTAGGTACCGTGGCCCAATTCAAGCACGGAGAGTATTACTTGAACAACATGGGCGATGTAGATGACAGAGTTATCGGGATGTTGATTGAGTGGGGATTCTATGGTGTACTTAAGACAGTACGCCTGAAATTAGATGCTCACCTTATGACTGCACTTGTTGAGCGCTGAAGGCCAGAAACGCATACATTTTTTCTACCGTCTGGTAAGGCTACCATTACACTTGAGGATGTGTCGATGATTTGGGGGTTACCTATTAGGGGTGCTTGTATTACCGGTATACGAACCAGTAGAAGTGATCATGATTGGATTCACTTCTGCACACAGACTTTCGGTTGGTCTCCTAGTACCAAAGTGTTTGCTGAGCCGTATTTCAAAATAAAACAATTGGGAGAGTTTGTTATTGCTCGGGTGACTGCGGATTTAGAATCCCATGAGGAGGTCATTCAGCTAGCCCGTGCTATATCTTTGTTGCTCGTAGTTACCGTTATGTTACCTGATACTAACGGTGATCGGGCTAAGTTATCATTGATGGATCTTTTTGGTGACGTTAATGAGTTCACTTATTTAAGTTGGGGGTCCGCTGTACTCGCAAACTTGTATCGCGAGTTATGCAGAGGGGCGTTGGGCGGAGTGACGCTGGGTGGAGCCTTTCGGCTTGTTCAGGTAATTTTTTAAAAATCACATTTTTCATTTGTCTTCTAAATGAAATTTAATGCTTCACTAATGTAGATTTGGGCATGGTCTCGTATACCATCCATTACCCCTACGTTTACGAGACGATTTAACCGTGATCGTTTTGACGCTCGATGTTTTCAGTTTTTTGGCTGGAGGTACAATACATGTAACATTTTTGTTAACTTTTAACTACACGTTCATTTATCGTGTCCATTTCATTTGTTGCAGGGTTTTCGGTGGTAATTTGGACCACCACGATACTGGGAACAACTCGATACGGTTATGTAGAGAGTCGCTAGATCTCCTAGGCCGTAGGGAGGTACCGTGTTTTTTTAATGTTATTGTTTTATGTTTGTTAATCGTTGTTTTGTAGTTTATATGGAGGCCGTATGGACGTGAGGACTACGACCAAGCCGACGAGGTAACCACGATGTTGTGGATGTACACGGGACCACTTATATACTTCGGTCGCGTGGAACCACACCACCCAGATCGTGTATCTCGCCAGCTGGGGCTCCCTCTTTGGATTCCCCGTGCGCCAGAACCTGCAGATGTACTTCACCGTTTGCATTCGTTCGCGAGTGAGCGAGGGCAAGATTGGTGTACGATTCACGCACATTGGATCTCTATGTGGGAGAACTTCGAAGACCACTTGTGCGGTGAATTAGAAGTGGTCAACGAAGATACATACTTTGCGTGGTACACGTCACACGGGGTGATGCATCTAGCGGTCATGTCGGATGAAACCAACAGGTGGAGAGGGGGGTTCGCTGAACCAATGACTCACGTGGTAAACATCACAATATTATTTCTTTTTGTAAGTAATTTACATACTAATTTGTTTTTATATTTAAGAGAATGAAGTGGGCGACATAGCTGAGTACAGTATGCAGGGTAACGTGGAAGCATCACAAAGATTACGGGATCTGGGAGCGTTCACATATTCACAGGTGTACGGGCACTGGCCGTCACCGCACTACACATCTCCCGGTAGCGGATTTTCTCCTCCACCTCATAACGATCCGGGACAGACTTCGAACCCAACGCAGTCGTTCCCAACAGCTCCACAGTACCCTTCTACCGGGCAGAGTTCTTGGATGCCTCCGTATACAACACCGCAGAATGATCCCCGACCCGGTCCAAGTGAGCCACCACCACTGCGTCGAGGTCGTCGTCCACGCAGGACAAACAGAGAACCTCCTAGTCAGCCAGAACCATATGATGATAATATAGACTTTGATTTCATTGATTAAACATTTTTCACATTTCATTATAACAATTTAACTTGATTAAATTGTAACATTTCATTATAACATTTCATTAACATTTTCACAAGTATAAATAAATGTTTACAAGTAAAAATTTTTACAAGTTACAAAATTGTAATGAATTTTTACAAGTTACAAAATTTTTACAAAATTTTTACAAGTTACAAGTTACAAAATTGTAACTTTATTTATCACCTTTACAAGTAAATATTTTTCACAAGTATAAATAAATGTTTAATTATCGAGATCCATGTCAGTTTGTATTCTTGTTGTTCGTCTTCGTCCAGCTCTTCTCTTTTTTGAACGGGAATGGTCATGCCATAAAATCCATCCAGGATTAGTCCACGCGTACTCAGGCCGTAAAGAGTTTATGACCGTATGCTCATACGTAGCTCTAAGAACATCAAGGGTCAAGTTGCGTATAAACATATTATCAGGTTCACAACGAATTCTTTTTGCATCTCTAATCGCGTGTGAGCAAGGAACCCTGTAAGTGTGTCATTTCGAACATGTGCATGTCTGTCTTTGCAAGTCAACAGTGTGTATGTATGAGACACTGCTTCTTCCGTTTTCCATCTCAATTTCGGCTACGAGCCGATCAATGTCCCACATTTTTATGGTGTGGTGGTCAGCTTTTCTCTTTGCCCGACGGTAGAAGTTTTGTGCTGCAGTCGTGAGCACATCCGCGTTCCTCACCATGCCAGCAATTTCACGCCTCCGCTGGATAAATGTTTGGTTCGCTTGATAGAAGGTGGCATCACAATCTTACAAATAGGTAGCCGACGAGTAGCCTTCAAAGCTCCATTAATCGCTTCTACCTGATTAGTAGTTAGCGTTACATACCGCTTCCCCAAGTCGTGGGTCAGCGTCCACTTCATTTTATCCTTCGCTTCTAACCATTCACATGCATCATGGTTTATATTCCGTATCTCCATCATGTCGTGTTGCCGTTTATACTCCTTAGACCGCGCTCCTGCTCTGTACGCAATTGTTTTTAACTCGGTGCTCTTGAATGCACTATATAAGTTGGAGCAAAAATGTCGAAGACACCATCGATGGTGTAAGTGTCCATCGAGATGTTCCAAAAACCATTTCCAAGCTCTGCAACTTTCAGAATCTACCAAAGCGAATGCAACAGAAATTACATGACCTCCACCATCGCGTCCAACAGCCACTAGCAATTTATGATTATACCTGCCAGGATAAATAATATTCCTTTAATTATTCCAACGAACACCTATGACCATAACACTTAAATGACCAAGTTACGCATACCTGGAATACAAGTGGGTTCCATCAACATAAAGAACCGGATCACAGAACTAATAAGCGTTTATGCTGGCTCTAAAAGACCAAAACATATAGTGAATCATGTAGTTTGGGGAGCCAAGCGTTGTCTCGTATAGGTTCCATCGGAGAATAGTACCATCATTCATAGCAATCAACTCATGAAACAACGACGGCAATTTCTTCATCGAAGATTCCCATGAGCCGTGAACCATTTCGAAGCCACGCTGCAAAGCGTACCAAGCTTGCTCGTACTTTATTGACAACCTATAATTCACGCTAATATGTGTCCGCACCGTTTGCACTTTAATGTCTATGAGACAATATAAAAAAATCTTAGAAATGTTAAGTAAAACAATTAAAACCGATAAACCATCATACCGTTATCATTCCTAATGAATGAATTCATCTCATAAGCAATAAAATTCCGAGACAGGTTCCTATGACCTTTCTCCAGTAGAACGTTGTCACATGTGTGTCCGTAGTCGTAAACAGAAATTTGCCAAACGCGGTCACGAGCCGCACAAATGGCTCGTAGATGAAACGGGCATGTGTCACCCACACATTTGATCACCCACTTCTGTGAAGTGCTTTCGATTACTCTATATTGCCACCGTCTGCGGATATGAAAATGTGCAATGCAGTACTGCAAGTGGAACTTATATTTGAACTTCATCCTGACAGCTAAATGAGGTTCGTCAACGTTGTACTTAGTGTAACGACGTTTAGATGTGGGTATATCATTTCCGCCCACGTCAAATGGCGTTGCTAAATGAATGAACCTCATGTCGATTTCCTCAGATTAGCATTGTAGTCGGCGAACTAAACCACTACCAGTATGCACATTTCTGGCTGGCTGTACATCATCATCGGGTTCAAGATTCTCTGTTTCAACTTCTTCTTCAACCACAATTTTCGGTTCTGGATCATCTTCTGAAATCTCATCGTTCACCTCCAGCGGCACTATATCAAACATACATTCATAATAAATATTACAAAATGCTTCTAACAATTAGGAAGTACTCTACCTTGCGAGGTTGAAGGATTCTCATTGGGGAATGCATTATCGGTATTCCATAAGTTAAAACTACTTAGATTGTGAATGCTATTGTAGTCTGGGTAACTCCACCCAGCTTCAGGATTCTCACCGGATGATGTCGATGGTGCAGGAACGTTAAGATCAAAATTAGACCACGAATTATGATAGGGATCCATGAAAAAACAAATGATACCGTGAAAATGCAACTAAACATTCGTGAGATCTATTCAGAATTGAAGTCGATTACTCTTGAAGTAGTGAATTTCGAAATACAAGATGTCTGGGTTTAAATAGACCAAAATCCTACGAGTCAAACGCGGCCGCAATTCAAAGGAATTGCGGCCGCGTTTCACACGAATCGCGGCCGTCGGAGCCAATCGCGGCAGCGTTTACCAGACACGGCCGCGTTTCGTAAAAATATTAAAAATATTAAAAAACAATATTATTTTTAAATTTTAAAAAATAAAAAAATAATAAAAAAAGGAATCGCGGTCGCGTCTGGTACATGCGGCCGCGATTCGTTCCAGCGGCCGCGATTCGTTCCAAACGCGTTCGATATCAAGATACGCGACCGCGATACGTATCGGCGTACGACACTAAAAAAAATACTCTTTTTTTTAAGCATTATTTGACCGAAAAAGCCTTAATTACTCAATAATAAATATAAAAAAAATACAAAACCCGAACTTTCATAAAACAATGGGTTTTTTTAAAAAATAGTGTTATTTCTTATTTCATCTTTTAAAACTACATTGTTTTTAAATCATATTTCAAAACTATATTTGTTTATTTTTTTAATTATAATAATTCTCATATATAATATTTACAAGTTAAGGGTCATATTTGAAAATTTGAAAATATTAAAAAATGTTTTTAATATTACTAAAACTAATAATTACATATTCAAGTATTTAAATAAAATTTTCCTAAATATTAAATGAATAATAACATGAATAAAGAATTAGATATAAATATAAAACTCAAATACAAATAAATTACATATTGCAAGAATAATAACAGGCGTTTATGTCAAACGCAAAGTCGCAAACATCAATCGTCTTTCGGAAACTTGATAACGAATAAGAAATATTTCGTTTTTCCAAGAAACAAAAAAAATAATTTATTTTAGGCAAAAGTGTTACATATAGGAGTGTTCAATCGATAAATCATAAATCGAACCGAATTTAAAAGACCGAATACCGTAAAAATATAAATTTCAGCTACCGAATATCGAATTGAATTTTGTCACTTCATTAAATACCGATTTTTCGATTCAGTTTCGGGATATACCGAAATATCCAAAATTAAATTAAATACAAAAATTTAACCATAATAATATATTTAATTATATAATTAAATATAAAGTATTATTTTAAATTTAAATAAAAGGTTAATTTGTTATACGGAACACAAACCAAACATTGAAATGATTGAAATTTTAAAACCGAATATTCAAAATTCATTTAGAAATATATTTTTATATTGTTATTTAAATAATTTATCAAATCCATTAGAAATATGAAAATTAACTTCCCATTTTAATAATGGGCCACATATATTGGACTATAGATACATGGGCCGGTGCCCTAATAGAATTGTCTTATTCATCACTACAATAACTGTCTCGGGGTTGCGATTTGGGGCGGAAGATTCGAATTAGGTTTTGTGCTTCGAAGATTTGTAGACGGCGACGTTCAACAGTACCGGTAATAATGATTTACGACGTGAATTCTCCACTTTTCCGTTCATTCCTCAGCCAGAAAGGCGGCTCTTCGGATAAGAAGTACTTTTCCTTTTCCTGGCTTGATTGTTGATAATTATGTAATATTTTTTCATTCTGTTGGTAGGATCTCCATTTTTTACTGAAAGTTGATATATTTTGCTATTAAGCAGGAAAAATGAAGATCAAAAGCCGAAGGAGCAGAGACCGAAGGCAAACGAGAATAAGCCTGTTATGAATGAATAATGAGGTTTCGCTTTTTGCCTTATCTTTTCTTTCTTGTTACGGTTGCTGATGACATTCAACTTTTCCTCTGATATCATTTCTACGTTGATTTACTCTATATAAATTAACTCTTAACTTTCAGTTTTTTGTTCGATAGATGGATTTCGCCTTTTTACTGAAATACCCAGGCAAAAGTACGTATTTGCCAAAATACCCATCTGGGTATTTTGGTAAATACCCACTTTTGATCCTAAACCCTAAACATACCCACTTTTGCCAAAACAGCCTATGGATTTCGATGAATGCCTGAGTATTGTCGTTATTAGCTGACTTGTTTATATAAAAGTTCAGTGCAATCTCGTCGGTATCCCAGATAGGCTATACTACGAATTTCATATCTATTTTTTTCTTACTCAAATCAATGTTTTAAAATCGGTACCCGGACATATACCCGGACAAGCTCATTGGATCGATATACTGGATATGTATCGGAATATTAAAATAAATTAAATTATAAAATATTCATATTTTATTTTTTTTAATATAAACCCCAACCAAACCCAAAACCCGATCTGCAAAACAAGACCCGAAAAAACCCGTACCGGTCGGTATTTTACCAAAATACCGGTCGAATCCGTTAAGTCCAGTATACCGGGTCGATATATCGGAAATTTAAAACAATGACTCAAACAAGTTAAATCTATCTACTTAATAATCGTACCAATTGATATTTTGTTTAAGTACGGGATAAAATTGGTACATCTGATCCAAATTCAATTTGGATTTGTCGAGTTTTGGGGTGGTCCATCATTGCACAAAGAGATATTACTAAGTGCAAAAAGTTGGTAAACATATCACGAGTTCTTTCAAATTAAAATATGATCAATTGGTCGAACAATATAACGAGTTATAATAAATATTCATATGAACTCACACATGTTCATATGAATATATGAGTCCTAATTGTACATCTCTACGAATAATTCTTCACCCTTGCTTCTTTTCAGCTTTGAAAAAGTTGTTAAATTTCAAATTTTATTGGTAATAATCCTCATTATATAATATTCAAAAAAACCAAAAATGTGCAAATAACGAATTCCGGTAATTAGTCAACTAATCACTAATCTCCGTTACCGTTTGAAAAATAATGAACCCACCCACTCAAAAGCCTGAAGAATTGAAACAAGCGGGTAAAAATGCACCACAATATTAATAGAACAACCAACACGCTCATCATATTCTTTTATGCAGTAACCCCGGGACTCGCATTTTTACCTGCAAATCCACCAACACGACCATTGCCGTTAATGTTCTCCGATCGCTGATACCCATAGTTTCCGTTGCCATTACCATCGCGGCTTTGGGGACGTGCACGAGGGCCATTTCGGTTGTTGAAATCGGGTCTGTTGTTATTGTAGCCTCTTCCACCGATGTAGTTTCCGCGCCCTCTCATGCCATCGTTTCTGAATCCGGAGCTTCTTCCTGACAGGAACCTTCCCCTGTTGTTATTTCCTGCTGGTAATGTAAATACAACAACTGTCGTGTAAGAATAAGGAAAATATGGTCTGAAGTGAAGAGGGTTGTGAAAATAGAGTTTTCGTATTGGATTTTTCGTATTTTACCTCGAGAGTTTGTAGATCTTTTCTCCTCCACAAATGCTTGACGCCCACCTATTGCTACAGGGGAAGCCTGCAAAATTTGAAGCTCGGGATACAATTGACAAATATGTATAAAGAGAGAGCAATGAAAGGAGAGATTCATTGTGGAACTACGGAGGGGTACATCTCTAAAACCGGGGTACCGAGACACCTTAGGGAAATCCCATTATCGACTATAGACGGAAAACGATCAGGTTATTCGCTTAAGCATGAGACATTTTCACTAGCAAAATGACAAGTATCCAAGTGGAACCAAAAAGGTAAGCATGCTCACACGGGTAAGTTTATGGCAAGAGAAAAAGTGAAACCGTGAGGATTAAATGAGAGTCCTTACATAGATTAGGATCATGTATATTTGTAGAATAGTCCCTTGAATATGATAACATATGGAAACGTACCTCAAGAGCTTTTTGCATAGAGCTAACGTCTTCAAATTCAACGAAGCCAAAACAGAAACCTTGATGCTGTGTAACAAAATAATGCAAACTTTCAAAGGTACAATAAGAGAAATGAAGAGAACCCAATGTAAGTTGTTTATTGTACAACGTATACATACTCGGTTGCTTCGAACTTGAATTCCATCAACCTTGATAGCTCCAAATTTTTGGAATACTTCATCAAGTAAAGTTACAGTAGCATTCATTGGAAGTCCCTTTATATAGATAGAGTATCCATCAACTGCATCCATTATAATCACAAAATAAGGGATTTTGTATTTCGGAGATGCAAAAGTGGTGAATTAATGTTGGAATCACTTGAAATTGTGTACCTTCGTCGTCTTGATTGTTTTCATTCTCAGCTAAAACAACCCCAGGAACAGGCACATCTGTTGCAGGGATAACTGGATGATTAACTGGCTCGAAACTCTTTGGAATAGCCTTTAGAGCAGGAGGCGGTGGAGAGAAAGTCGCGGAAGTTTCCTTGAGATGCATAACCTTCACAAGTTTACGTAGCGATATATAGTGCATCAGACGAATGAATTGGTAAAAACTTACAGCTTTAAAATCCTTCAACAAATTGTTAAATACACTTACGATAGACGCATATGATTTCTTCGGAAGTTCCTCGGTTTTGGAATTGGATACAACCTTCTGAACATCATTATGCACTTCATCAACAACCTCAGGAACTGGGACTTCTTCTTCGACAATGTTGTCATCTCCATTTTGAGGTGGATTGAAAACTTCAGCCATAGCTTCCTCGGCAGAATGTGTACTTTCCTCGGACATATTATCCTCCAAAACAGGAACGATAACTGCAACTTTCCCATAATAATAAACATCACGATCAAAACAACATTTATAAATAATAAGAAAAATGCACTCTTTACCAGTATCTTCAGACACTGGAATAACAATATCATTAACCAAGGGTGCATTCAAATTGGTATCATCAAGGCAACGAAACGTGTCATTTAATACATAGTATCCATTGTCTTGAGGAGCGAGGAAAAATGCCTGAGCAAATTTTTGAAGAGAGTTTTCCTTCCCAGTCAAGTAACCAGTCACAAGAACATGAACTCCTCCATTATGTGAGTCTTGCGCATCAACTGACTTAATATCAGTTCCAAAGTCTCCATAGTTCAGTGACATGATCTTATCATCAATGGCCTATAATGAACAAAAAAAGATAGCAAAACAATTTCATTATAAGTTTGCATACTAAAAACTCCACTAATAACAATTATTTCAAATCACCGTAATTACGAAAACAAGGCACATTGAAATGGAAAAAAGTCAACGAAATAGAATACTCAGAGATATCAACTGATGAAAATGATTACTTGCAAGGTAGTGGTGACACTCATCGAACCATCTTCCTCAGGGCGTCCAAGTTTACTGATTTCCTGATAAAATCGATGAACAAGCCCAGGCGAATGACACAGTATATGATAGTACTGCTGCACAAAAGCATTCGCAACCTGCATCCCACCGAAACCACAATCAGACTCAGATTTCTAACGATGAAAATCCTTCACGTGGAGAAAAAAATCGTCCGAAAAGCTAACACGAAAAAGGAAAAAAAAGCATACATCTTGTGCAGAAACTGGTGTAGCAACTGCCTCGACCTCCGCCGTCATCGCCGTCGATAAACACCTAACCGAAATAATATCAAATCGACTGCAAAAAGTAAAACTACATGGCTGGAAAATAAGATCTTACGTGAGCCAAACCGAATCGCCTAATTCCTAGACACAATTATTCGCCAGCACAATAAAAGTACACTACTCTTAGATCGGTTCGTACCTGGAAATGAATAGATATCTGAAAATTCCTCCGGAACTCCGGCGACGGATCTCGAAGTCGGAACAAGAGCGTAGAGCGACAGATCTTGACGAGGGCAAGAGCGCGAATACGCCACAACGTTGAGGGCACGGAGAGGTTTTCTAGAACAATCGTCGGCCCTAGACACTTCACAATCACAATTCACAGCTGTAAAAAGTGTTAAATTACCGAGATAGTCTCACATTTCTATTATTTGTAGTTTTGACCGTGAATAATTCATTTCAAGTCCATTCCAAAAAATGTTATTATTAAATATTTAATTGAGTAAGACGCAGATTTCTTCCATAATTTTGACAATTTAGTCTTCAAAATTTATGAATGTGGATATTTTGATTCCAAAATATGAGAATAATACTTCTCATATTTTCTAATGATGAGAACTTTAGGATCGGGTATCCTGTGATGGGTAATGCCCAGTAACCGTTGAGCCGATTCAAATGGTGAAAACGAATTCCTACAGCCCATTTACACACTTAAGAAAGAGCGGTCCGATGTTCAATGAGAGGACCGAAGATAACCTTAACAGAATAAAGTGTTTTCTGCCAGCTGGCTCCTGGGTTCGGTCCGAACGGTTACAAACTCACGTTTTCCACGCTTCGGGCCCGATCACGCACACCACACATCGGTCCCAACCTCGTTTTACATCCCGCGATAACAACCTCTAACAAACCTGTCAGAGGCGGTTACAGAGCGTGATTTACACACGCTATAAACTCTATAAATACAGGACAAGACGACGGAAATAACAGGACCCTTTGGACGCGTAAGAACAGGTCGTTACCCTGCCGGAGTTCTTACTGCTTTCTCTTCCTTGTCATTTTCATTAAGCCTCTGTTGTATTGATTATGAATTATTCGATTAGTGAACAGGCTAAGAGTATAATCTGCTCTTAGTCAAGTGGTTTTCACCCAAATTCCTGGGGTTTCCACTATACATCGCTGTGCATTTACTTATTTCCAGTTTTTAATCGTCTTCCACATCTAAAACAAATCAAAATCGAGTTCGTTTGCTAAACGAACCGGACGACTGTTGGTACCCCCTAAAAAGGGACCATAACAGTTTGGCGCCGTCCGTAGGGACGATTCTCTAATCCCATTTGAGTTTTCTACCAGGGATAGGATAATCAAAGACATGGCGACTGGAACTCCATGATAGTGACGTGCTTCCCGATAGTCTTCCAGCACCAACATTCACTTTACAGGATCTAGAAGCTGTCGTCAGGAAGGTGGTACTGGAAATTACGTCGGAGAAAAGTGGAACAGAACCACCGGCTGTATCAAGCCCTGTTCCCAAAAGCAGAGGATACGAGAGTGATCCTGACGAGCGCAGTACTGATGAAGAAGAAATCATCAAGAGTGGCGTGACAATGAGAAGACTTAGATATCGGTCTACACCTCCTCCCCCAGCCAGAACTCTAACTCCCGCTCCTGGAAATGATCAGGAGCAGATGCATCGACGAATTGATGAGCTCACCAGGGAGTTGGAGAGTATGCGTGCGCTGAGGGATTGCGAACCTAATCTGAGACGCAATCCTGGTTTATTTAACAGGGCCATGGAGGCCCCAATCAGGAGAAGTAACGATGATGACTGGTGGCATAATTTGTATGCGGTCCAAGCATCATCTCATCAATCTGAAGGCGTATCAGCCGCCTTGGGAGATTTGATGCTCCCCTTTTCTGAAGAGATCTGGGCGGCAGTCCCAGATCGGCATTATCGCAACCCCGAGGGGTTGCCGACATTTCGTGGTGATGGTGATCTAATCGATCACGTTGCCGATTTCGAATTGCGAATGGGAACGGTTCGGGCCTCGGACTCACTAAAGTGCCGCATCTTCGCGGCAGGACTACAAGGCGACGCCCGAACGTGGTTCAAAAATTTGCCGGCCCGATCCATACAGTCGTATGGCGGGTTTATTTTGGCCTTCTCTGAGCAATTTGCTCCAAATGTAGGACCGCCCCGAAGCAGGCAGGAAGTATATCAGCTGAAATTTATCCCGGCAAAAATGAGCCTTCGATCCTTCATGGAGAAATTCAATAGGACCTCCTGGGGTATCAAGCTCGAGCTCCGGGATAAAATCGATATTCTACAGCAGGTCCTAGGACCGTGCGGCCTTTCGGCCAGTTTGGTAAAGAGCCAACCATCCACATTGGGAAAACTTCTTCAGAAAATCAACAAATATATTAAGGTGGATGAAGCGCTGGGGTTGGGTTATCGGAAACCTAGCGGGATTTCTGATACCGCAGGTGATCATTGGGTTTCCTACTCTAATAAGCAGTCGCTAGAAGTAGCGGCTGTAAGCGAAAAAGACGTCCCCCCAAAGCAGGAGGACAATCGGGTGTATTGCGAGCTCCATCATAATCGCGATCATCCGACCCTGAAGTACCCGCTGTTGAAAGAGACAGTAGAGGAAATGAGTAAAGAAAAGCCTGACCGGAAAGGTCAGAAGGGCAAGCGAGCATAATCCCCCCCGAAGGGGCCACCAAGGTGACGATCGTCACAGACCGCACGGAAGAGATAATCGGGGACAACCCCGAAACTACAACGATCGGACGGAGGACCGAAGGTCTCCTCCTCCAGAACAAGAAAGAGGCCAACACGGTCGTGGGAACCGTGGTCAGGGCCGAAGCAGAAGATGGCGGGGCCGCGGAGGTAGAGCCCTGCAGAACGAGGGTGGAAGACAGGAGCAGGCCGCTCCACCACCCGCAGTAACTGGTGCCTAACCTCCTCAAAATGAGGTGGCACCGAGAGAAGTGGCCGGAGATATTTATGTTATCTCCGGTGGTTTGAGAATAAATGAATCGGTCCGGGACTGAAAGAGAACTGCGCGCGGAGACTCTGCTGAGAGCTCCAAATCTGTGGCGCTCGTGAAATATGATCCCATGGAACAGTCCTCCTTCTTCAGAGAGGACATTACTTTCACCCTGGCTGATCGGGAAGGGATCATGGATCCATGTGACGATCCCCTTACCATCACTGGGATCATCGGGAATCGTCGTGTCCACAGAATTTTAGTGGATACTGGGGCTTCGTGCAATCTAATAAAGCGCGAAGTTGTCGAAATGTTGGGAGCTACTACTCACGATCTCCTGATCGCTAACATCACTCTTTGGTCGTTCGACCAAAGGAGTGTTATTCCCTGCGGGAAGATGTTATTCCCAGTTACTCTTGGAGAGCCGTCCAAGGACCGGTCGGAAGACCTAGAATTCATTATCGTTGAAGTCGACTTGGCTTACAACGCTATTATCGGACGGACTGACCTTAGTAAGTTTGAGGCGGTCCATTCTACTTATCACATGATGCTCAAATTCCCCTTCATTCATGGAGTTATTTCTGTCAAGGGGATCAGAAAGTAGCTAGGCAATGCTACATGAGCTTGTGCCGAACTTTGACACCGGTTAAAAGGGCCCGGGTGGATCTGCTGGAAGAGTTGCCGCACCCGAGGCATGCAATGGAACCGAAGGGTTCAAATTGATCAACCTGTTTGAGGATGACTCAACCAAGACAACTCGCATCGGGGCACATCTGGCCCCTGACTTTGAAAAAGAACTGATCCACCTGCTGAGAAGCCACGTGGATATATTCGCTTGGACCCCGGACGATGTTCTGGGGCTGACCGATCCGATAGTGAACATCGAATCAACACTGAGCGAATTATGGAACGGGCCCACAACAAGCGAGTCCTCCCAAGAGAATTCTTTGAAGGCTATCTCGTCCTCAGAAGCATTAAAGTGCAGAGGAACGTTGGAAAGCTGGACAGAAATTGGGAAGAACCGTATCGAGTATCAAAGAAATTGGAATCAGGTGCGTATAAACTTGAAACGTTGGATAGTATAGAGGTCCCCCGAACTTGGAATGTCATGAATTTAAGGCGATATTTCTTGTGAATCTTCGATTAATATGTTTGACTCAATGAAATACATTCTCTTAAACGTGAGTAGAAACAAGTAAGTACAAATACAAACTATTTCTAATGGAATGATGGACCGATCTTGAAGTTGGGTGGAGTAAGACGAATCTGGACTGGTGACCGAAGCTTCTTGTCTGCAAGACTCCCAAGTTGTAGTGACCGCTCTGACGAGTCAGATGCTCCTGCACTTGCCCAGCCCCATAGATGAGTTGTCATTCTCCCAGAACTCATTACGAACTAAAACACTCCATTCAACGGCATTCAGTCTTTAGGAATGTCCCTTTGTACTTACGACATCTGCTACGATAAAAGGAATGGTAGTCAACATATCGAGACATAAGATCGGTCCTAGTATAAGACGTATTATGAGCAAAGCTTGGCCAACAAAACCTAAGGGACTTTATTAGAACCGAGGTTCGGCCGAAGCTTGTAAAGACTCATATTAAACGTAGACTACGCCTATCCAATCAAGTATTGACTCCAAGGACGGAATAAGAGTGACCCATACACCATGTCAAACGACCGATCCAATCATAATTGATATGAATAAACAAAATATAACGTCTGGGACCGATGGTTAACACCCTGTAAGAGTCACCGATCTTATACTTAGTGATTAAAACAACTTCGTTAAAGTAAAACTTATTAGTTTATTTAGAAGTTAGTTATATCACTTCGTTTTGGTGATTAAAATAATCAGAGCTGAAGAAGGAAAAAACTTTATATTGAATAAAGAGCAATGCAAATACAAAGTAATGACTAGATCTAACTAATCTGCCCTTCCTCTTTATCTTCCACTTCGGGCTCCTGGGGTTCGGTCCGGGCCGCGAGCCGCTTCAATTCTTCTTCTTGATCGGCCACCTTCTGGTTGACCACTTTCTTCATATCTTCAAAGAGATAGAAGAAAGGGTCTTCTTCTAGAACATGTTCTTCCAAGGTCGGAGTTAGTCTTCTGGCCCGATCCAGGCTCCTTCAAAACGATCCCCTTTATGGGGACTGGAGCGCCGTCCCATTTTCTCAGCCTCTTCAGCTCATGCGGGGCTTCCGCTTCGGTCGCCCTTTTCCCTTTTCCTAAGGGGACCGGCGGCAGGGAGACGTTCACCTTGAGCTGAGGACCGGGGAGAACCTTCTCCATGGGAACGGCTCCCTGCAGCAACAAAGTAATAGTTTTAGCACTAATGAAGGAGGCATTACCGATTTGATAGAGGCTGGATAAGCTCAAAGAACGAATCCGAGCCTTTATCACCTCCTCTNATCTGGTTACTATTCGCGAGAACTCGTACCAGTTCGCGCGGCCACCCTCATCTGGCTACTATTCGCGAGAACTCGCACCTGCAGTTACTATTCGCGAGTTCCTGCTCGTACAGTGTTTTCTGCACTGCCCGTACAGTGTCGGCTGCGTTGCTCGTACAGTGCCGGCTGCGTTGCTCGTACAGTGCCGGCTGCGAATTTTCGGATTTTCGGGTCTTATTGATGATTAACCCGTTTTTGGGCCTCCTCACTCCTATTTATAGACATCCTAACTTTTCTAATTCACACTTTGACCCCTCCTTCCTTTACTTTTGACCCCTCTTTTATCTTTTTCTTTACATTTCTATTCTTCGTTCCCTTTTACGTTCTTTCGTTCCCGTATCTCTCGTCTAGACTTTACCGTTACATTCCCTACTATTTGTTTCGACATACCTTTTTTCTCGGCTATTACAGCATCTCCCCAGTCGGAGTTTTTTTTCGGGCCCGTTCGAGGCTCCTTCAAAAAGATCTCCTTAGTGGGGACTAGATCGCCGTCCCCCTTTCACAGCCTCTTCAGCTCCTGCAGGGCATCCGCTTCGGTCGCCCTTTTCCCTTTTCCTAAGGGGACCGGTGGCAGGAAGACGTTCACCTTGAGCTGAGGACCGGGGACAACCTTCTCCACGGGAACGGCTCCCTGCAGCAACAAAACAATAGTTTTAGCACTAATGATGGAGGCATTACCGATTTGATAGAGGCTGGATAAGCTCAAAGAACAAATCCGAGCCTTTATCACCTCCTCTACTACTCCAAATACCCGAAACGCATGTCCATCCCTAGATGAAGGTTGCCCTGTGCAGCGAAGGGTCAACGTGCCCGCGCTGGTAGTTTGGATTGGGGGGTTCCCTAACCCCGAAGGGACCACCGTACCCCCCGTTGCTGATTCACTTCCTTCAGCTCTGCCCGATGCTTCCCTTTGTCCCTCAGAAGGACGGACCGAAGCATCTGCCATGCGTTTAAAGTGCGAGCTCGGCATTGTCTCAGTTGAATCTGCAAAACAAATGCATAAGGATCATGAAAGATTAAAATATAAACACTACATCATACCCGATCCTTCTGATGGATCTGAACTAAAAAAAACCCCCTTCGGGGCTGGGGCTCAGGTCCTACCCGCAACACCTATTTCTATCAATCTTTTCTCCCGAAGCAGATCTATTCGCCTAAGGCGTGCTTCGGGAGGGGGGAACATCGCAAGCGTGTTTTCGGTGTCCGTGCGGGAGGGGTTGAACCTACTTCGGTCCAACTGACCTATGCGTGGGTGGGTTAAACGCGGCCATACTTTCAACAGATCCTCTTTGGGGACTGTTATCCCCACATAGCAGGCCTCCCACGCATAGAGAGATTCTTCCTTATCTACAATTGCGCACTCTTTGGTGCGCACCGCTATATAATATAACTTGCGGCAACCTAATAGACTCTTCCTCTTTCGGGATCCTACCAAGAACAGGTTAAAAAGTGTTCTAGGGTCGGGGCCCGATTATGTTGGTAGCAATAAAAAATAAACGCTATTATATACACATAACTGCCCGGGAACAACGCAAAAGTGGGACAGTGAATCTCCTTAAGCACGGCCGCTACAAAGGGATGTAGCGGAAAACGAAGACCGCACTTTAAAGAGGCGTAACTGATCGGAATGGCCGATGCCGGCACGTTCATCTCCGCCCGAAGGAAACAGGGAATATCTTCCCGTCCCTTCCAGATGGAGTAATGTGCCGGAATTGAAAACCTAGACCTAAACTCATCAATGTCAAACTCAGACATAGAAGGATAGCGCGTTTTGTGAGGAGCCATGAGCGTATACCTTAGGAAAAACGGATTGAAAGAGGGTTGGATGTAAAGTCGATTGAGGGCACAGAACAGAGAGCTTGCTGTAATTTCTCCTTCGCGATAATGACGGTGAGGAGAAACAGTGCCCAGAATCCTGATTTAAATATTAATCTCCCAGCCAATGGTGTGCCGCCATGTAATACTGCCCAAGACAGCGACAGTACGAAGCACACTCATCGCGCCTCTTGAACTGTCGAATGTGAAGAGGCGCGGGTCGAGATATTAATATTTAAAGAATAACGAAGATAAAAATATAATTTAAATATATGTTATTAAGTTCTAAACGTAATTGGCTCATACACTAAGGGAAAGATCGGTCCCCTGGACTCTCACTGTCTGCAGGTACGGTCCCTTGATATCATGAATGTGCAAACATAATGTGATCGACCTTGTATCACCTCTGCGATTGGCAATCAAGCCCGAGGGGCTAGTGATGAGAACTTTAGGATCGGGTACCTTGTGATGGGTAAGGCCCAGCAACCGTTGGGCCGATTCAAATAGTGAAAACGAATTCCTACAACCCATTTACATACTTAAGGAAGAGCGGCCCGATGTTCAATGAGAAGACCGAAGATAACCTTAACAGAATAAAGCGTTTTCTGCCAGCTGGCTCCTGGGTTCGGTCCGAACGGTTACAAACTCACGTTTTCCACGCTTCGGGCCTTCCCACGTTTACCACGCTTCGGGCCCGATCACGCAGACCACACATCGGTCCCAACCTCGTTTTACATCCCGCGATAACAACCTCTAACAAACCTGTCAGAGACGGTTACAGAGCGTGATTTACACACGCTATAAACTCTATAAATACAGGACAAGACGACGGAAATAGCAGGACCCTTTGGACGCGTAAGAACAGGTCGTTACCCTGCCGGAGTTCTTACTTCTTTCTCTTCCTTGTCATTTTCATTAAGCCTTTGTTGTATTGATTATGAATTATTCGATTAGTGAACAGGCTAAAAGCATAATCTGCTCTTAGTCAAGTGGTTTTCACCCCAATTCCTGGGGTTTCCACTATACATCGCTGTGCATTTACTTATTTCCAGTTTTTAATCGTCTTCCACATCTAAAACAAATCAAAACCGAGTTCGTTTGCTAAACGAACCGGACGACTGTTGGTACCCCTAAAAAGGGACCATAACATCTAAGTTTTGGTAAAACAATTCCCAAAATTTAATTGTATGATATAATTAATTTCAAAGTTTTTAATTTTGGCAAATAAAATTTTCGATCAAAATAAAATTCCGAAGACCGATTTTGCCACTTGATTTGTTAAAATATTACAAATTTGGAGGATCAAATTTTTCAAAATTTAAAAGTTATGAAATTTCAGAATAAATCTACTATTGTAAATTATGAAAACTAAATTTGTCAAAATCAATTTTATTCTTTTGATTCAAATAAATTCAAATTATTAAAATACCATTAATATGTAAATCATTATATTATTTATGTTTTAATTATTTTTTTTATCATAAACCAAAGTTGTAATTTAGGAAAAAAAATTTAGTCCATCAGAAAAATAGTTTTTTGTACGAAAACTGATTATTCAATCGTTTCACCAAATATTTATTTGTAATATTAAACTCAATTTTTTTTATAAATTAAACATTGGATTATAAAAAATAAAACTTTATTTAATAATAATTATTTTAGTTTAAGGATATTAAAATATCATTAAACTAACTTTTTAAAGTAAAAATGATAATATATCAAGTTTCAAAGACTTGTTTGAATTTATTTAAATGGAAATGGTAAAATTAATTTTAGAGACTAAAAATAAATTTTTCTAGTCCTTTATAATCACTTTCCTACTATATTATTTTAATATGATAAATACAAAATTAGATATTTTTATTGCACAAGTGGGGGGCCCATGTTAACAAAAAGCCCAAATATTATTTAAACTGCAGCCCAAATCTTCCTGGGCTAGGGTTTAATTCATCAACGCTGTACCTCCCTCCTCTGTGCGGGTTTTGTAGGATACTCCATACGCTGCCGTAGGTCAATCGCCGCCGCATCCTCAGTCAATCATGGGTGTGTACCTTGAATACATTGTTTCAATTGTAACATTCGATTCTTTTCTTTCATTTTGCTGATGTTTCAACGAGGGATTTTCAGGTATCTCTCGTGACTCTATGCACAAGAGGCGTGCCACTGGTGGCAAGAAGAAGGCATGGAGAAAGAAGCGCAAGTGCGTTTTCCGTTTCGCTTTTTATCGTCTTTATTAATTTGAATTCTCTTTTATTGTGCTTATCTTTCGGTGCTTCTTTTCTTTAGCGTTTATGCCTGACTGCGTATAATTTAGCCCTTGTTTTTCAATTGATTGTTCCTGAATTGGTCTGATTATCTTCTTGAGATCCTGCTGATAATTGATTTTTGTTCCTTGTATTATATTCAAGGTATGAGCTTGGGAGGCAATCTGCGAACACAAAGCTTGATACTTCTCAAAAAACAGTAAGAAGAATCCGTGTTAGGGGTGGCAATGTTAAATGGAGAGCTTTGAGATTAAACACAGGAAACTATTCATGGGGAAGTGAAGCTGTTACTCGAAAAACACGTATCCTCGATGTTGTTTATAACGCATCCAACAATGAACTCGTTAGGACACAAACATTAGTCAAAAGTGCCGTTGTCCAAATTGACGCTGCCCCTTTTAAGCAATGGTATTCAACTCATTACGGTGTCGAGATTGGTAAGAAGAAAAAGTCTAGTTCAAAGAAAGACGACGCCGAGGTACTTCAATACATCATTTTAACAATGATGAATCTCTTTTGATGCATTGTGCTCTGTTTTAGTATATTCGAAGGCCTGTGTGCTTTTCGAAACATCTACGTACCGTTTTTAAAGCTGAATTTAGTATAATCTCCTATACAGGAAGGAGAGGGAACTGCAGCAGAAACTAAGGTTAGCAATAGTGTCGACAGAAAGAGAAAAAAACGTCAAGTTGATCGACAAATTGATCAGCATATCGAGGAACAGTTCAGTTCCGGGAGGCTATTAGCTTGCATTTCGTCTCGTCCCGGACAATGTGGAAGAGCTGATGGGTAAGAATAAGAGTTATAATTTACGAGTCGTTTTTGTATAGAAATTTGTCATCAAACTTAGAACTTATTTGCATCTTTAATGTAACAGATACATATTGGAAGGCAAAGAGCTCGATTTTTACACTCGTAAAATACAGAAGAAAAAGGGCAAGGCTGTCGGTGGTGGCGCTTAATGTTTTTGGTTACGGGTTGTTTTAAGCTGTCTGTTTCTGCGGTTGTTTTAGTTATTTTGTAATGGGGAAGACAGACTGACTCTTCATTAGATTTAAGCTCTCAGATTCTGCGGGTTGTCTTATACGCTTACTTTTACATATAAATTTCATTTTGGTCCTTAGAGTTTTCAAAAATCATAATTTATATTTATCATAATTTTGTATTATTGTCAATTTGGATCATGAAATTACCTTTAAATTCATAAAAACAATTTATGTCATGTATAAAAATATATAATTTTTATAAGTAATAAAATTATTAATCTATAAAAATATATAATTTTTTAATTAATTTTTAATTTATATTATTTATATTTTGAAAAAATAAAAAAGCGTTAAAAGATGAAGGAAATGAACTCTGCTTCATTATATAAAGGGCGATGTTTAGATATGATCCTCATAGTTTAGGGGTTATGGCAAATTAAATCTTTATAGTTTTTAAAAGTTTGGCAATTTTGAACCCTAAAGTTTTAGAATGACAAAACAGGTCCTCGACTTTTGTATAGTTTGCAAAACTAGTCCATATTATTTATCAAAATTGACAATATTAGTCTCAAAACTCTTCAATTTCGGTAATGTTAGTTCCCAAACAAAAACCATGGCGTATTTGATCATCGTAATTCCAGAGTTTCGGCAAAAAAGGTCCCTAACGGTGTTAGAGATTCTCAACGTTTTGAAAAATGACAATTACGGCCTGATATTGCCTAGGGTTACTTAGGTAATTATGATACCCCTAGGCTCGTCTGACGTGACTAAAAGGCCCACGTATGAGGATTCTGATGGTGTTTGGAGCAGTTTTGGATGATTTCAGTCTGAAATGATGTCAAGGGTATTTTCGTAATTTGGACACCCCCGGGTCCGATCGGTACGATCACTATGGTATTTTCGATATTTTGATGTGATTTGTGGTTGAAATGGCGACGGATGTATTTTCGTAATTTGGACGCACCGGGTCCGATGCGTACACCCACTACGGTATTTTCTGTAATGTGAGGTATTCTTACTTGTTTTGGGCATCCGGAGGCCGCATGGAAAGTTTCCGGAGGAGTCACGAGTATTATTGCATAATTCCGAGTTGGAGTGTCGCTAGAGGTATTTTCGTAATTTAGTGTCCAGAAGATGTTATGGCAAATATTATGTGATAATTTGGATATCTGATGAGTATTGTTGAGATAGATCTCTGCTGAGTGTATTTTGGCTTATTTCCGCAGGTTACGAGCCGATCGAGAGGCATTGCGAGTAATCGGAGACATTACGATAGATATCCGGTTGAAACCGGGTGTTTTTGTGCAAATTGGGTCAAATCGGGCCAGACTGAATAAGATTGGGCTTTTAACCAATAGGTGAGTTACTGGTTTAAATTCTCTATAAATACAAGTCCATTATCACTTGAAAATGGTTTGGAATGGGAGATGAATGAAGAAAAAACTCGAAGTTGGAATTCCTGAAATCAGCCAAGTCCTAAAATCCGCGATGAACAGTAACTCCGGCGATGAATAGTAAATCCGCGACAAAACAGTAACTCCGTCTGTAAATAGTAAATCCGCGATAAAATAGTAACTCCGGGATATATAGTGAAATCCGCGATGAATAGTAAATCAGCGACAAAACAGTAACTCCGGCAGTGAATAGTGAAATTCGCGATGAGTAGTAAATTCGCGATAAAACAGTACCCGGTGTGAATAGTAAATCCACGATAAAATAGTAACTCCGGGATGAATAGTGAAATCCGTGTTGAATAGTAAATCCGCGACATAAGAGTAATTCCGGCAGTGAATAGTGAAATTCGCAATGAATAGTAAATTCGCGACAAAACAGTAACTCCGGCGATGAATAGTGAATCCGCGACAAACAGTAACTCCGGCGGTGAATAGTAATCCGCGATAAAACAGCACCTCCGTCGGTGAATAGTGAAATCCGCGATGAATAGTATCCGCGACAAAACATTAACTCCGGCGGTGAATAGTGAATTTGCGATAAAACAGTAACTCCGTCGTGAATAGTGAAATCTGCGATGAATAGTACTCCGTCAATAAATAGCAAATCCGGCGATGAATAGTAACTCCGGAAGAACATTGCCTCCAGTATGAACAGTAAAATATGCGATAAATAATGATTCAACGATTTCATCCCGATCGTTA
The DNA here is from genome assembly GCA_009725065.1 of Utricularia reniformis. Taxonomy (NCBI): domain Eukaryota; kingdom Viridiplantae; phylum Streptophyta; class Magnoliopsida; order Lamiales; family Lentibulariaceae; genus Utricularia; species Utricularia reniformis. The sequence continues at coordinate 7,472 of RWGZ01001264.1, read as the reverse complement.
TTATCGAGCTCATTTCTTCCCCCAGATCGAGTCCATATCATTTATTTGATTGAATAGACCATATTTTGTAATGTTGTACTTTATTATAGTGAAACACCCAGGTAGAGTTTCGCTCTCCCGAGGACGTAAGCTCACACATTGTGAGCCCAACCTCGTAATTCTTTCTGTCTTAACAACATCAAAAAAAAATTTTGAATTGACTGATCAAAAATACCAAAAATATTTTAAGACTAGATCACAGCCGTTAAATAATTTTGCAACGGTGGTTCTCAACGTTTTGAAAAACGTAAACCCTAACGGCCGTTAAATAATTTAGGTACCAATTTCGCCAAATTCCCCAAATTTGGGGACTAGTTTTGTCACCAAATATAAATAATGAAGACTAGTTTTGCATTTTTTAAACTTTGGGGACTAATTATGAATTTTGGGGATTGAATTTGCTAAATTTTACAAACTATTGGGATGAATATTGCCAATTAATTGAAGTTTGGAGACTGTATACGCCAAAAAATAATCTGGGGATCAAATTTTTCAAAATCAACAAAATTTGGGGATCAAAGCCGCTATTTTCCGTTATATAAACACAAGGGTCAATGATTAAAGACAAACTGAAACCTCCATAACAAACCTTTGCCGGTGCTTCCTCTTATTGATAAGTTCTTCATATTGCATGTTTTCGCACATTTATTCATTCATTATAAGAGTTTTTACTCTATTTTCATACTAGATAAGTCGAGGAAATTCTCTTCCCGGTGTCATGGTTTTTTACGACGTTTTCTACGTTAAATTGTTTGTGTTTACACTATTCCTCACTCTAAGTTGTCTCGTCCCACAAACAACTACAATTTAAAAATCAAGTCTTGATCGATTATTTCGATTAGATTTTGGTGACTATTGGTACCCTAAAAATGTATCTAATCAATGATATTAAAACATTGAATTTGTCTATGTATATTATGAATATAGTTAACGTAATTAACTATTACATAAAAATAATATAGCACACACCCAATTAATATTATTAATTACTTTGAAAATTATTTAGTGACCAATATTTTAAGTAACCATCTTAATGTTGATCAATATTTAATGGTGTTATTCGGAACCATGGTGCATCGCTCGGTGTGGTTATATGACCGTGATTCTATTCTAAATTAACCAAAAATGATTAATAAATATGTTTTTACGAACACAAAAAACAGCGATAAGTTCACAGTTGATTTAACATAACGGCCATCAGGTGCACTTGTAAAATGTCAATTTTATCATTGGTAAATTAGAATTTAAATATTTTGTTTTAGATACTTTTGATCTATAACTTCTTATACTATAACAATTATGTGTTTAAACCATAAAAAAATATATATCAATTTAAAAAGTTAGTTTTTGAAATAACGAATTTATCATAAAATAATATCAAATATAAGTTATACACATTTAATTAAAGTAATACAAAAAAATCATTTTATAAAATCACAATCAGTATACAACTGTTTCAAAAATAATTTTTTTAATTTACGACAGCTTACATCAGGTTCACCTAATAGCATAGTACAGTCATCTCACCTCATCGTTATTTCTTAAACGATGTTCCAAATATTCAAGATCTAAGATATTTATTTGATAAAACATTTATAAATTATCAAAACTTCTTAGGAATTGGATATAATAATTTACACAACCCTCACCATATAGGGACTCTTGGGCCAGCATAATGATTGGCCCATTACCAAATGGGCTTATATCTGAACTTTTGATATAGCCCATTAACTAGAAGGGCCTTTTAAAGTCTTTTGGGTGTGACCTATTAACAAATTGGCCAATTTTAAACTCTTTGGTATATACGAGTTTTAATTGAATTTTGTCAATGTATTGTTTATTGTTTAAATGTATTTAGATTCATTTAAATGAAATTCGAATGTTTTAATTCTCATTTATAAAATAATTTCAAAATGTGTTTTGGTTTTTTTATGTTTCCTCGCAAAAAGCCACTAGATATATTTTGAATTGTTGAAATATATTCTAATAAATATATGACCAAAATACGCTGACTCCCAAATTATGCATATATTTGTATTAAAATTATAGTTAATTTAGTTATCAAATCGCAATTGTGTCATATTTGGATTTAACATCGTTGGGAAATCATTATTTTTAGCAATAAACACATCGTGATTACTTTTTTTAGATTGCGTTAAAAATATCATAACTCAAGAATTTCATCACACCACTATTTGATTTGAGTACAAAACAAACCTAATAACTTTTTAGATATCTAAATTGTTATGGTCCATTTTTAGAGGTACCAACAGTCATCCGGTTCGTCAGCAAACGAACTCGGATTTGATTTGTTTTTTAAGGGAAAGGGATTAAGAAACTGTAAATATCAATGAGACACAACGATTTATAGTGAAAACTCAAGAATTGATGAGAAAACCACATGACTAAGAGCGAATTAAGCTCTTAGCCTGTTCATTAATCAAGCAATCCATTACATAGTATATTAGATGTTTAAAGAAAATGACAAGGAATAAGAAAGCAGTAAGAACTTCAGCAGGGTAACGACCTGTTTTTACGCGTCCAAAGGGTCCTGCTATTTCCGTCGTTGTGCTCTGTATTTATAAAGTTAATAGTGTGTGTAATTCACGTTCTGTAACTGCTTCTGTCAGATTTGTTAGAGGTTGTTGTCGCGTGATGTAAAACGAGGCCGGGACCGAGGCGTGGTCTGCGTGATTGGGCATGAGGCGTGGTAAACGTGTGAAGGCCCGAAGCGTGGGTTTCTAACCGTCTGGACCGAACGACGGAGCCAGTTGTCAGAAAACGTTTTATTTCGCCAATGTTATCTTCGGTTCTCTCGCAGAACATCGGACCATTATACCTTAAGTATACTAATGGGTTGCACAAGTTCGCTTCCACCATATGGATCGGTCCAATCGTTATTAGACCTCATCCATTGCAGGGTACTCGATCCTAAAGTTCTCATCATAAATGGTTGCCCCAAAAACGAGATTTGGAGATCCATTGCACATCATTCCTATTTTGATTAGATATAATCAACTCAATATTTTTTCAAACCCAAGAAAAAAATGAATTTGTAAGGTAAATAAAAAAAAATATTAAAATTAATTTTATTATTATTGACTTCTTCACGCTATCCGGCTATTTGCTATAATTGTTATCATATTATATTTAATTTTCAACCGTCATCATAAGAACTGCCATGTTCCAAACCAATATTAAATTTAAATTGAATTTAATATTGGCTATTATTTAATATTGAATTACTTAGATCAAGATAATAATTAGAATTTAATATCCATTTATTAAAAACGAATCTTATCCACTCGCAGTCGAGTTGCCGCGTACTAATTGGATAATATTGAAAATTTTATATTTTCGTATGCGTAAAATGTAAATTGTAGATCATCTCGAGGTAGTTGACGCCGAGATAAACAAACGACCGCCGTGCGCCGCTACGTCGAAACCCAAGGCCCGACATTTCACGTCGTAGTAACGTTTAATTGACGGCGGAGAAGCGATTGGCGCTGCGTAGGACTCCGCCGTGCGCCGGTACGGTCCAAGCCATTTATTTTGCAAGAAAGGAAGCTTCCTCCACGGTGGCCTGTAAAGACCGCGACTCTGGAGAGATCGTCTCGCGCCGTCGCTCATGGCTGCGAGAATCTGCTTCAATTCGTCGTGTACTCCGACGAAGATTGTCGGCAAAATATGCAACATACGCTCGTAAGAACTCGTCGGTCTCGCGATCTTGAATTCCGACGAGAAATTGAGATCCACGAAATACCTGGACTCTTCGTTTTCCCTACTAACGTCGATGAACTCATAACTTCCGGCGGTGATTCTGCCGGAATTCTCCCACCTCGTCTCACAAACCGCCGCATTGTAACCTAAATCTCTCAAATCCGCCACCACCGTCCTCCTCAAAATCTTTCCATCCGTACAAGAAACCCTAGCCACAGCCTCAACCACGTCGCTTTTTAAAATCTCCTTGAATTCATCTCTCCGATCAAACAAAACCACCTCCAAGTTCCTTAAATTCAATTTCCACGTTGACGAATCAATCTCACAATCCGACCCATTCTCCTCCTCCCTCTCCTCTCTCCGATCACCTTCGACGGAGCCGTAAAAAATCTCCGACAAACTCTCGGCAACGCCGTCATCCTCCGCCGTGGCGTTACTTACAAAACCCACTATTCTCGCCCTAACTTCCTCATCATTCAATGGGTCAGTAACTCTCTTCACCCTTCTGAAACGTTCCATTATTTCCAATTTCAATTGAGCTATGGAGTTCTGAAAATGGAGGTCTTATGATGAAGAGGAATAGAGGATTTTAGCATGGAATATTCGCAGAAAATAAATAAAATAATATATGCTAATTCATGTTTACAAGGAAGGATATGCTTCTGTTTATTCCCATGCTTTTTCCAGTTTTTTAAATTTTATCTTTATTTTATTAATTAAATTTTTTAAAAATAATGAGACTTTATTGTGTACTAATATTAAAAAAATAAGACTGACTTATCACACGACCAAGGGTCATCAACGTATTTATTTTGGGCCTAATTTATCCCTAAGTATGGGCCTAATACACAGAGTATTTTTCTATTATTTTATAAAATACATCCAATTTTTAGTTAAATTTAATTGAATTTATTTTTAAAAAATAGGTGAATCATATAATAAAAAAAACTGAAAAAAATCTCAGTTTGTCAAATTCGATATATAAAAGAACAATATTGTGTCTATTAATATAATGCATAACATCTCATCTTCATTTCCATTTTTCACTGATAAATGTATCATTTAGTTTCTAGAAGAATACGCATAGCGTGAATTATTTTCAAATATTGGAGATCAATGTGGGTCTAACTTCCAAGAAAATGAGTCAATTTATAAATTTAAATATTTAGTGTTTATTGTGTACAAATAATATAATGTATAATCAAAATTTATAATTAGAATATAAAATCAAAATATATAATGAGAATATGTGTAGCATTTTGTGTAAACATATATTGAATTATAAAATATAAAAACGTTCTTAATAAATATATAATTTGAAATGATTTACAATGTAAAAATAATTATCTTTATTTATTATAAATATGAAATTATAATTCTAAAGTAATATAATATTTATAAATACAAAATAAATCAATAGCATTTTTTATTTAAAAATCATATAATAAAAAAATATTGAGGATGATATCATCGAATAATAAACGCAACAAGTCATAATATAAATACTAAATTACAGAAAAAAAAAAGAATTCATTATTATGAAAACGATAAAAATTTGATTTGAAAAAAATGTATATATTTGAGAAATAAAGTATTGTTTGTCACTACTCCCCAAAATTCATAACAATGTAAAGACGGTACTAGAAAATTTGTAAATTGTATACAAAACCCCGAAGTTGATATAATGTGCGATGTTGGTCTCCGTGTTTAAGAATTGCGTGGTTGACTCCCAAACTTCCAAAATCGTTTATATTTAACCATAATACTCGTTAATATTTTAAACGTATCAATAATTTGTATTGATCAATTAACCTTAAAAATATGAAATGATAATGTCTCTAAACTTTGAAAATTTTAAAAATAATGCATAAATTATCAAAACCACTTATACGAAAAACCGATATTATTCACCCGAATGTCATTCTTGAACGACTTTGAAACTTATAGGGTTTCTCATGCAATTTACTAACTTTGAGGGAATCGTCATTACACTATTTTAAAAATTGTGGGCCAATGACTTAATTATTTCGTGAAAAATAAGGAGTAGAATGCATAATACATTTTCAGAATAAAATCTGAATTTGATTATGCATTATAGTTGAAAAATCAGAATGCATTATGATCTGAATTTATATTTAGAATTTAAAATGGATACTGTTATATTTCAAAAACAAATTATATATTATATAATACATAATACATAATTTGTTTTCATAATTTGTGCAGAAGATAGCCTTAATTATTGTTGTTGGAAACATTTAAATGGATTATACAAAGGTTATCTTCTACACAATTTATATTTATGATTTTGTCAAGAAATATAAATTTAGGAAGTTGAAAAAAATATCATATTTTTCAATTTTATACTTCTAGTTTTTGAAATTACTAAAATATCCTTATTTATCTGTTGTATATAACATTTGTCATTTTAAATTTGAAGGCAAACTCTACGCAAGGTATGAAAGATTCATCATAAATCTCAATGTTTTCATACTAGACGGTTTACCACCGATACGTCAAATATCGAGTTTCACCAGTATTTTTTTTGTATCGTCGAGTACCGATTATTATGGTCGATTTCCGGTTTTTTCTGGTTTAATACTAAAAAACTAATTAAATATTATTTTTAATAAAAAAATAAAATCTAGTTCCGATCGATATATCGGAGATATACCGATCGTACCACTCTAGATCGGTACGAAATTCCGGACAAGTATGAAAACATTGATAAATCCAACATTTGCATCATATATCCAACACTGCATTTCTATCTAAGTGGAAACAATTGTGACACAATAGTTTATATGTAAATTTATGGAAACATCATGGTTTAGATGAACATAAAAAAGATTTTTTATTTCATTGCATATTTATTGATAAATTATAGTTTAGATGATGCAGAGCTGAGTCATCGTCTCGATGGTAATCTTATTGAATATTATATTTTGTGACAATAAGATAAAATTTCGATTAATAATTTATTATAAACTAAATCTAAGTGTAGAAAAGTAATTTGATTAATACATAAATTAACATTCTATTTTTACAACAGAACACGCATATGTTTTTACACCTTATTTGTACATTTTAAAAATATTACAGAACACTTCATAATTTATATTTGTATTTATATTTCTGTTTGTATTTCTATTTTTCTTTCTACATAAATAACTTTCTAGAATTTGTGCAGAATATATCCTAATTAATTATCAACTTATCAGTCATTTGATTATGGTCAATTAATTTTCGTTTCGGTTTTTGATAAATATTTTTATCAAAAATAATATTTGTTCATTTGGGTTATTAGTCCAATCATTTGATCAACTATTTTTTTAAAAATATTATTAATATTTTTTAAAGCATTAAATTGGATTTTAATACAAATATACAATAAGGGATCTGTTTGGTTCCATAGTAGGACAAAATGGATTTTAAAGCATTTTATTTTAAAACGTGATTTGTCTAAATAAAAGAAAATTAGCGTTCACCGTTAATTTTTCGTTTTTGCCACATATTAGAATATCAGTTATTATCGTAAAATGATTTTTAAACGTTAAATTATATTCAACTCAACGTAGTTTAGTTAAACACAACTCACCTCATTTTATTAACATTATACTAAACAAACTCAATATAATGCAGATGGTTAATGATTTCAAATTCTCCTAGTGACAACGAAGAATACATTTTTGGGAGAAAAACCACTAGAATCG
>RWGZ01001263.1:178471-199745 GCA_009725065.1 Utricularia reniformis | reverse complement strand
AACGGGTGGGACAATTTTGTAAATATTATGTGACAATTTAAAATAATAAAATTATCAATATAAATATATTATTTTTTCTTGAAAATATAGTAAACAACTTAACATATCAAATTAATTCATTAAAATTATAATTACAATAAACATAAAAATCAACTAAATTAACTTTAATAACTACGAATATTAGTGATCACTCTTCTATCATCATATACTTCACTCTACATTTTATCAAACTCATTATGATTATTCTCATATAAAATTAAGTCATATTCATTTAGTGAAAAAATTATATTTTTTTGAAAATTTATTATATAATTTCATGATTTCGTGCATCCAAACACCATATGTACGAAGCAACCGTGCAACATAGTAATATATCAACTTCTCGGGCTAATTTGGTCATATTGTAATATTACTTTAATGTCGAGAGCGGAAGTTGTCCGTGAAAATCTGACTTGAAAAATTATAGCGGACGTCGTACGTAGGTTTGTGCATATGCTTACGTACTCTGCGGACGGCATCTGCTATAGCTATCCATGTTGGGATTAAATACGTGTGTGAACAACCTCGATATATCAAGTATAACATTTGAATCGAAGCAATAGAGAAAACAAAGACACAAAAAATTTAGCGTGGAGACCCGGGATGGGAAAGCCACGTGACCGGTGGAACGGCCAAATTCACTATCACTTTAGAAGAATACAACATGCACGCGAATAAGAAATTCGAAATACAAGAGTATTGAAGTGAGTAACAATGAAGTCTAATACCTTTCTATGTAGATATGATGATTGAGATAATTAAGGTAACCATAATTAATATTTGATCATATCTCCATATATGATTATCCATAATCAAATCATATATATGCGTCTATATATACTGATTTGATATGATCTTGTTTCCTTGAATATCTTCTTTCATAATTGATGATATTCTAAACCAGTGGACCCCACCATATCTCAATTCGATCCTCGAACGATTGTCTCCATCTCATATCTTCGAATTGTGTGCTTCGGTACCTTTGTCACCTTCGGTATTGCGTGTTTTGGTCCTCGACCGATCGACACCAATACCGACCATCTTCTGAGTGTGCCCGATCGACAACAATGTCAATCGCCATCCAAGTGTGATCGATCGACAATAATACCAATCTCCACACTTAATACATGTCAGTTTTCCACTGCCGACGTCCGCTAAAATGTTCCACGTAAGTCTCACATAAGTCTTTCATATTCCAATTATTGTATCTACAAAGAATAATATAATACAATAAATAAATAAAATTTAAAAATACTTAAATTACAAATAAAATAAAAATATACCTAAATTTTGAGACTTTTTCGAACTATGATTAGCGTTGTGGAAGTTGTTCGGGGTGAGTTTGTGAGTGAACTCATCTTATATATATAGATAGACTATGAGCGTACGCAGTCTGTTGAAAACTGATGTGGACAACTATAGTGGAGGACGTTTGCTATTGATGTTAAAACAATATTACGATTTTTTTCCCACATTATATGGCCAAATTAGCCCAACTTCTCTATACTTTCGAGTTCAAACTGTGTGTTTTTTTCTAGTGTTTTGACAAAAATACATGTGATATCGTATTGAAAAATTTATTATTTGAGAACTCACATTTCTATGAAGTTGTTCTGAAGTTAAGAAATGAATCAGATCAATATATTTAGATGATGGGTTTGACTTTGCTTGTAACTCTTGAGATTATTTGGGTCGAATTACTTATTTAGTGGACACTTGCGTTTAATTTTGAGGACTAATATATTATTATAAAACTTGGAATTTGCTTGGATTGCAAATCTATATAAACAATATGAAATTGTGAAAGAATTAGAGTTTTGATGACCTAATGATGGTTCAGCTAGACACACTTTTCAATGATAAAATTTGACGATTATGTTCGACTGTGAGACAGTATAAGTGCCAACATAATACAAGAATTGAAAAGGTAACTTAAGTGATATATTATAGATGATTTAAAATAATTCATATGTTTAGTGACTAAATTTATTACTACTACTTGATCATGAAAGAGTTAAATTAGTATATATCATTAAGTTAAGGGGTGATTTTGAAAATACACTAAGAGACTAGAGTGGAAACCTTATCTAAGTAGACTTCATGGTTAAGTTTTAGGATAGAATCGTAAATTTGTCGTTTTAACTTAAACAAAACTTGTGAGATAAAGGTCTAGGCATTTTAAGGGTTTTGAAAAGAAGAATTTGAAAAACCAAAGGAAAAATTAAGGAAGATACTAACAAGAGAAAAAAACAGCTACCTTAGGGAAAACTTGTAAGAAAATGTATTTATTCTTTTGTCTAATTCTTGTGAGCTAAAAATTCATATTAGTATGTCTATCACGAGGAAACGAGTCCTAAAGTGTTATATAATTTGTGGGAGGTTAGAAATTAGAAGAAAGTTAAAAGTAAGTGACATGATTGAGTTTGCAATAAGCTACAAACATTTTTTTAGCATGTATGTGATTATATGAAATGTGTGAATTTCTTGGTATCATTTGGTACTTTATTTGGTGCCAAGCTTTACCTGTTTTGACTCCTTTGTGAGTCTAGATTTTGGTAAAAATATTGTTGGTGCATGAAAGGTTTCAGAATATGATTTTATGCTAAGTTTTCCAAAGTGTGGCAAAAATGTTTTTAATCTTTGACAGTGTTACATGTAGTGGATTCAATAATTTTTTCGGAACACTTGGGAGCTCTGATTAACCTGATTCTTTTTGTATATGGTAGCCACATGTGTTGGTCTATACTTTGAATTTTAAAATAATTTTATATGGTGATTTGGGCTCTCAAAATAGATTTGGTGTGTCAGAGTATCAAACTGCACTTCCTTTAGTAAATGATGTTTTTGTAAATTATAACTTGTTTATGTGAAAACTTGAATGCTTGTGGACGCACATCACTATCAAATGGTTTTACCATGGTTATGGCTAAAGAGCAGACTAGCTTGTTGAGTAAATTATGGGGTACGACCCATAAAAATGAAAAGAGTTCTTATATGATATGATATGGTCAAATCTTAGAGGAGTTGATGAGTTGGTTGAGTTTTTGTCCATCTCTGAGGTGCGGTAGGATACGATTACGGTCTTTGAAACTATGGTGATGCTAAAACTATGGTTTTGTAGGGGTTACCAATCCTTACATGACAATTAAAATAAAAAGGAAGTGTTGTCCTATGTATTGTTGTTTTATTATGTGATGTTATGATTGTTTATATATGTATGTTTCATTTGCATCGAATTTTTACTTATTTAAGACTCATGACCACTCATCCCCTATAGGTACCTAAGAGGAGTATTAATGAGTAGAAGATCAGTTGTCTACTTGTGAAATAAATTATCTACTTTGTAAGACTTCCGTTTAACAGTTAGTATTATATAATAGTTTTTGTATTGTAAAAATGATGATCAAAGATTTTGTATTATAGTTGTTTAAACTTGAATCTTAGTTGCAATATGTATGTTTGCTTTTATATATATATAAGATTAAATAAATGTTTTACAATTCATTGGAGAATCAACCTAGTATTTAAGTTTTATGTTTCTTTTTAGATGCACGGCATGTCATACACCTCTTGTTTTATATAGTATAATTGAGGAGCATGACACCAACGGAAGACGATCAAACTTTTTGTGATTTATATCTTGTTATAAATATACAAACATAATGTTATAGTAGATTCCAAAGCTAAATGAGTTATTTTTTATTTTTTATTTTACAGAAATATTTTCCACGTACAAATCCAATTTTTTTTCTTTTTATTTCGTATTACTTTTTCGAGAACATTCATAGGATCTTTATTAAAAAATGGGGTATCTATTTTGTTGTTTTCAATTTTTTTAGGCAATAAGACCATGTATATAATATTTAAAACATAGTTATAATTTTGGTAATGTGTGCTTAATTAGTTATAGAAGAAGAAGCAGTTTGTATCACGCCCATTTAGCCATGAGAGACATCCCTCCAGCACCCAACAACACAGCTGCGTAACACTTAATCTGAAGCTTAATACTTCCCTGCAACTTTTTCCCCATAAAATCCGAAGCCAAAAGATCAACCAAAGCCATATAAATCAATAGCCCTGCGGATGAAGCGTTCAACAATCCAACGGTGATCAATGCCCTTGGACTACTCTCTTTGTAACTTCTTGATAACGCGATTCCCAATGCAATTCCAAATGGAGTAGTCACTGCGAAGAAGAACGCCATTACTGTCTTCTTAATCTGATTGTAATTCGCCTGCAATAAATCCCCAATTAGTTACTTCTCTGTATTAATAAAATTGTTCAATCCAAGCCAACCTGGAGGATGCAGCCCCCGAGACCCATTCCTTCAAACATTTGGTGGAAGCAGAGAGCGGCGATTAAGCCTTTGATTGAGCTTGTGTTTTGAGATGCGCCCAATGACAATCCTATCACCACTGAATGAACAATTATCCCTAGTTCCAAAACCTGCAAATATATAAATATTCCAATTTCAACAATTTTAATTAGTTTTTCACTTTTTAAATTTGGAAACTAATCCCAAAACACCAGCCCCGGGCCTTATATATTTCGAAAAACCATTTTTTCAAAAATTCTCCTAAATTTGTATTTACCAAATAACTTGTGTTTGTAAAATATTTGCTCTTTTTTCTATATTAATAAAAAATATAAATTATATTTTTTTCTTGAAAATAGGTTAATAAGTAAATAAAAAATAGAAATATAGTATTCAATAAAGACTTTTACAAAACATGTTATTTGATAAGTGCAAATTTAAGAGACGGTTAATTAGTAAAATATCCAAGAACTAACATCTCTCTAAATTTTATGAAATTATCACTAAAGTGTTAAAATGATATTTTTTGTAACTCTTAAACATAAGTACGTGTATTATATGTGATTAATTTATAAATTATAAAACTAAAATTATGAAATTAAATCATTCAATAAAAGATGAGAATATTATTTGTAGATGTAACTTGCCAAACATATCATCTTTAGATCCTATTAAAAGTTACCCAAAATAGCACAATTTACCAAAAATACCATTTCTTCTAAAATCCTTACCAAATATATTTATTTATTATTTTTATAAATAGAAAAAAATTAAAGTAAAAGGGCAAGAACTCTCGTACCACAGTATACCTAAAAACTAAAACCCAAGGCCATTTCTAAAACTTTAAGGTACATACCGCATACAAAAGTCCAAGGCAAAATAATTATTAGTTGTAATTCCTAAAAATAACTCTTAATTAAAATGGATATAAAAATATATTAAAAATTAAACCAAAATCGTTAAACTGTTTTATAGTAAGTTTATAAGGTATTTGAAAAGGTTATTGTGATTTAATTAAAGAGAAAAATGCATAAATAGTACTCAACTTACAAACTATATAAAAGATATACATTACAACTTACGAAATTACAAGAATAATACTTAAAATTATTAATATTGTTTGTTTTTTACCCCTGATATTCCAGCACCAGATTTTCCTTAAGTTAATTTTTTTTTTCATTAGCATAAGTGACCCTCAAAATACACAAATAAGACATGTTTGAAAAATTATACAAAATTGACCCTGATAATCGATAATAGTACATAAAATATAAAATATTAACGAATACCAATAATAAACGATATTGGAAACTTGAGATGTATTATACGTATTTAATTAAATTGAGAACTATTAATATATATTTTTACTCAAAAAATATATCATATTTACAATTTAATAATTTGAAAAGTATATCATTTACATTGTAAATCGGGGCCATAGACAAAAAAAACACCACCTTTTAATTAAAATCTAATAATTGTGGTATGTGATTCCTGAACCCAAAATTCCCACTTTTTCAGATCTTTGTAAATAAATAACACCACAGATCTAGAAGAGCGTCAACTAACCAGAGCAATGACTCTGTAGCGTAAAAGCTGCGAACCATCAATTTCCAATTTGAAACCGTGATGATGATTATGAGAACCTTCTTCACACCTTTGATCGACATCTGTAATCGTCTTATTATTCTTACTGTAAAAGCTTGTAGCTAGAGAATCAATCATAAGGGTTATAATTGCAGAAAGCATGGCAACAAATCCAGTGAAGGGAAAAGCATGCCATGGAGTATCAGGTAAACAAGAAGAAGACAACATATCGAAGGAATCAGGCAAAACATGCATGAAACCAGTTGCTAAAATAATCCCTGAAGCGAAAGCTTTAACGATGATGAACAGTGAACGTTCGGGACTAAGAGCAGGGATAGAACGAGTGGCTAAAGGTAAGCTAACTCCGATGATGCTCGCGACAAGGATGGCGGCGATAGCGATGAGTTTTAATGGGAGGGCTTCTTTTGTGTTGTTTTGATCGGAAACGGCGCAGTCAGGAGCAACTGATAAGACTCCGATGGAGAAGTGGGAGAGGAGGAGGAAGATAACAGTAACAGTAACAGTAACAGTGGAAGAAAGGGCCATTTGAGTAATGGGAAAGTAGAGATATTGAAATGGAATGTGAGAGATTATTATAGAAGGGAGATTGAAGGGAATGGGAACATTTTCAGTCAACACAATTCTACAGCTGTGTGGCTATGTGAGTGGGCTTGAGGACTTTTGTTCGTCAATGTATTCTTCTTCTGACGTGACATAAGATTACTGATGTTAATGAGGTTGGTTAGTGTACAAAGTAATGATATAACGAAATCCAAGTTGGAGGGAATATATTTAGGCCTGTCTCCAACTACCGAAAATGTTGTGGAGTAAATTATTGATGGAAATTAAATTATTCTTATAGCAATGATGATGTATAAGTATTTTATTAACAAACGAGAAAATTGTATAATTAGTCTATCAACTTATGAATTATATAAAAAACATGTCCCCAACTTACAAAATTGCAAGAATGACACTTTAAGTTATCAAAATTGTTTGTTGATGACCCCTAAAATTCTAGCACTTGGTTTTCCTTAAGTTGAAAACTTCCCATAAAGTACACAAATAAGATTCGTTTGAAAAATTATACAAAATATAGCCTTAATGTTCGAGAATTGCGCATATAATATTAAAAATTCACGAGTTCATTAAAGTGTCAATAATAAACAATATTAGAAACTTGAGGTGTGTTATATGCATTTAACTGAAGTTGGAAGGCTAAAAATACATATTTTTGCTTAAAAAATGTACTATATTTGTAATTTCGTAACTTGGAAAACATGACATTTACACATCCCATAAGTTGGGGAGCCGTGGGCAAACATCATCAAACTCATGTTATATTATAATTGTAATGAGCTTGTCCAATTTGAGAAAAATTGATTTCTACGTTTGATTTTTTTAAAATAAATTGTTTTAAACTTTGAGTTTAAAAATAAATTGAAAAATGAATTAGGGTGTTAGAATTATTGAGAATAAATATAAGAATTTAACTATTATTTGGATCCATTAGAATCATTCAGATTATCGGAAAATAAAGCAATTGAATAGATCAGTAAATCCGATTATTGATCTTCCGAATCAATACGTCTTTCGTGGAGAATTCCTTTTAGTTTTCTTCTTGAATCAATCTTCTGATAAGCTTGATAATAGATTTGAAAAGTTATGTATGACTTGGAGATCACGAACATATTTATAAACGTCAATTAGAGTTTCATACTTCAACCGATCATAAAAGTATAAGCGCAATAATCTATACTCAATAAGGGTTACACGTATTAGATACTTTATATCAATTAATTTTATCAAATTTAATGCAATTATAAATTAGGCAATTTTGAACTATAATTATTTACATATAAGTCTAATGTTTGATTAATAATCCAACAATCTTCCACTTGAGATATATATTACTTTATGCATTGCATGATCGAGCTCAACGTTGTTCTCACTTCAAGAATGTAGTTCATCAATTGTATCAATATAGTATTGAGAAAATTCATTTTATCTCAGGTCGAATCGAATTAATACAATGAGAACCAAAAGTAAATAAAGAAAAGAAGACACAAGATTTAACGTGTAAATCCAAAACCGTGAAACACTATGTGACTGATAAACGTCGATCGTGAACTCACATCACAAAAGAATAAGAAACAATATGTTATGTCTTCAGATTAATTACAAATATATTCATGATGCTAACTATTTATAAAGTTTAGACTATGATCAAATATAGAGAATACCATATAGTCGTCAGAAATTACTTTTCTACCCTCTCTAGTTGATCTCCTTATTGATACAACTTCTTGAGAAATTGATGCTTGATAACTTATGGTGTGCCAGTTTTACGATCATAATAGTTGTCTTGATGTATTGTATTATTAGAAATCTATCAAAAGTATGCTCCTTAAAGATTTCAACAAAACTTGTCAACTTCCCCAAAAGTGAAGTTTGCCTCCAATGATACTACCTAATCTTTTAGGGAAAACTTCCATTGTTTGGAAGCTTTCCTCGCCCTCCGGTGTCTAACCTCATAAACTAATAGTTCCTCTGTATTCTGATATGTTATCTGATTGATCATACTCAGATTTGTTTCCGACTGGTCAATTCAACTATCACCGATCCCCTCATCGATTGATTTTCCTAACGAAAGATCCACCTTAGTTGGTGTTCCACTCCTACTCAAAATGCCAATTTTCCCTCATTTTTGTAAGTTATGACTTTCCATAGTCCAACGAAGGTTGATTTGGTTATCTTCCATCATTCTAATATTAATCTTATGTTCTTGAAGAAATACCATATTGTCGTCAAATATTACTTTTCTACTCTCTCTAATGGATCTCCTTAATAATACAACTTCTTGAAAAATTGATGTTTGGTCATTATGGTGTTGTCAATTTTATGAGAATTATGATAATTGTCTTGTTGTATTGTATCATTAGAAATAAAAAAATATGCTTATGAAAGATTCCAATAATAATCAAGGGAACATTAAGATACTTGTTCTCAAAGGCAATCTCCATGAATGTCTTTCCCTCCAAACTTAATGAGTGAACAATTATAATTATAATTACTAAAATTTAAAACAATAATAGCAAATTTATAAATACTACAAATATAAGTATTTAAACTACATTATAATGATATTAAAGTAATTAAAATTAACATACATCAAATAGAACTACATTATATAACTCAATGTTTGAATACCGACTTACCGGTCTTGTACCGATGTTGGCCGGTATACCGTCGATATACCGGTAATATGTCGGAATTTCGGTCATCTGGGTGAACACCGGTAGAAACGAAATTTCGGTCATTTCGGACGAAATTTCGTCCGAGATTAAAACATTGATATAACTCACTTTAAAAATCAGAACATAAAAAGTTTAAAATAGTAAATAAATACATAATTCAAAAATAAATCATAAATATACATATGATATATCCAAATCGTCTAATAGAATGGTGTGTGGAAATGAAAGTAGAGGGTATAAATGTATAAGTGACATCAGTTTTTTAGGGCGATCTGACTATCATATGACTATCATGAGTAAAACACGTAGATAAATTAGTTATATCAAGAAATTTAGTGCATTAAAAACAACATTAAGTATAAAACATATTAAAAGATGAACTAAATAATGAAACCAAATTTATGTTCTACTAGCATATATCACATTACCGTCCCAATAGGACAAAACATTTTATGGGTTCGAAACAATTTAAAGATGTAGGATTCTTGATCAATATACAAAAAAGAAAAATGAAGTGTAAAATGTAAATATTCGAACTATCATTGTCATATCATGATAGAAATTACATATTAGATTTTGTTGGTCATGTAGAACTACAAAACCATGTCTGGGTATAGAGCAAAATGGAAGATAAAGAAACTCGAGTAGGCAGCGCCCAACGGCACCACAAATTGATTGTAAAAGTTTTTTGAAAACATTTGCAACTTCATTTTAAATCCATTAAACGTGAGGGCAAGAGGTTTACCGAATGCTTTGTTTTCAAAGCTTATCATAGTTATTGATCTCAAATAAATATCAAATTTTGGACTTATAAGAGAAATAATAAAAACGCAAAAAAAGTAAAATTGAAATATGGAGGAGAGTATGTTCATTTTAAGCATGCATTGCATTCCTAATGACATTTAATCATTAACACTTTAATTAGTACTTTATTTTTAAGTATCCACAAAATAATTTCTTTTACTCGATTCCTATAGTGGTTAGGTACCCTAAACATTTTATTCAGGCTGCCTTCAACCAAAATCATCATAATCTAACTTAAAATATTTTGTTGTGGATCAAACCAATCAATTTGATTAAATTCTCTTTCCTAACTCTTTATTTGACTTATCTTGGTTGGGGATATATGAGATTACATTCTTGAGAGATTAAACATGTACATCGATTAACTATATTCATATACACATAGTAAAATATGGATATTTTAATATCAAAATAACGGGCTACATGCAGCCCAAACAACTAGAAAAACTTAATATTGAGAATGGGGTTGAAATTTCTAGGATAGAGGCCAAGGGAAATATTAGCGATTGTCATGTCATGGCTTCCGTGAAACTATAAAATTTAATGTAATTCTTCTCCACCAAGTGAAAATTCATTGCAAGTGTGAAACAATGTCACAAGTAAGGCTTTAAAGGTGGTTTTCTCAAGAAAATAATTTTTGGCGAATATAGTGTAATTCATCGCAAGTCTCGGGATTTGAAGTCCTTTTCTGGGACTTGTGCTAAATAGTGAACCCTTATTTTGTTTTCAGAGTTTCTATTAGTAAAAAATGAAGCCCAACACTTCATTCCAATCTTAAAGCCTACTTAAGCATGTTTGATAACTGAAAACCCTATTCGAACATGGATCACCTTAGACACCTCGGTAAGTGTCTTGAACGACTTTATGTCATGCAAATTAAAAAATAACCGTAGAGCTATGCAGACTTGTAGTATTGGGAAGCATGTTGGACAACCCCGGGGTCAACATATATGTAAAACCATTATCCGACCCGTTTAAGGTAATAAGTGTTATGATCCCTTTTTAGGGGTACTAAGAGTCGTCCGATTCGTTAAGAAACGAACTCGGTTTTTAATTTGTTTGTGGTGAGGAAACGATTAAGTAATGCAAATGAAGAAACATGCAAGACAATTTAGAATGGAAAACCCCGGGAAATGGGGAAAAAATCACTTAACTAAGAGCAGAAAAAACTCTTAGTTGATTCACTAATCAAACAATTCATTACAAGATACAACAGAGGTTTATGAAGATGACGAGGTATTAGAAAGCGATAAGAATTTTAGCAGGGTAACAACCTGTTCTTACGCGTCCAAAAGGTCCTCCTAATTCCGTCGTCAAGCTCCGTATTTATAGAGCTGAAGGCGTGTGTAATCCACGCTCTGTAACTGTCTCTGACAAGTTTGTTGAAGGTTGTTGTCGCATGATGTAAAACGTGTCCGGGACCGAAGCGTGGCCTGCGTGATCTGGCCCGAAGCGTGGGACGCGTGGGCTGTAATCGTTTGGACAGAATCATGGGGCCACTTGTCAAACGCCCTTTAATTTCGCCTAAGTCCAACTTCGGTCCCATTGTGGAACATCGGACCAATCTATCTCAAATATGCTAAGCTGGGGATATTGGGTCACGCGAATTCGCCTTTTATTACTTGGGTCGGCCCAATCGTAAATGGACCTTACCCATTGCAGGGTACCTGGTCCTAGAATTCTCATCACTAGCCCCTCGGGCTTGGTTGCCATCGCAGAGGTGACGTAAGGCCGACAACGCAATGTTATATACGTTCGGGAGAAAATAGGACCTAGCATGCTCGCAACGAGGGTCCAAGGGACCGATCCTTTACTTAGTCAACTTGAGATGTGGATTTGAATTCAAAATATCATAACGTTCATTTTTGTGTCACTTTTATTTAAATATTAACGTCCAGGCATGCGTCTTTCCGTATTATATTACTCAATAGACGTGATGAGTGTGTACAGACTGCAACCGCATTTGGTAATCCTACGTGGCAGCTTACAATTGGTCGGGAAATTACTATTTAAATTGGGGTTTCAGATACTGTTCATCCACGTCGTCATTTCGCGAAGAAAAAATCGCCCAAATCAAGCTCTCTGTGTCTTCGTTCTTGCCTAAGTTTAAACTCTTTCCTACCGTTTTTCATCAAGGTAATAGCCATGGCTCATCGTAAAATGAGATATACAACTATGTCTGAGTTGGATATCGAAGAGTTTAGGTCTAGGTTTTCGATTCCGGCTCATTACTCCATCTGGAAGAGGCGGGAAGATATTCACTGCTTCCTTCTAGCGGAAATGAATGTTCTGGCAAGCGATATTCCTATCAGTTATGCCTCCCTAAAGTGCTGGTTACGTTTTCCGTTACACCCGTTCGTAGCTGCTGTACTTAAGGAAATCCATTGCCCGACCTTTGCGTTATTTTCGGGTAGCTATGTGTATATAGTGGTGTTTATCTTTTATTGCCACCAACAAAAAATGGCACCGACCTTAGAACACTTTTTCAATTTGTTCTTGGTCGGATCCCGGAGGGTAAGGGTCTATTAGGATGTCATAGGTTATATTACATAGCGATACGCACCAAGAAGTGCGCTATAGTTGATAAGGAAGAATCTGTTCATGCGTGCGAGTCCTGTTAGTGTGGATAACGGTCCCTAAGGAGGACATGTTAAAGGTGTGGCCACTTATAACCCACCCACGTATAGGTCAGTTGGACCAAACCAGGTTCAACCCTTCCCGTCCAGATATCGCAAATACACTTGCGATATTTCCTCCCTCGAAGCATATCTTAAACGGACAGAGTTGCTTCGGGAGGAGAGACTGATAGAAATATGGGTCGTGGGTAGGGCCGGAGCCCCAGCCCCGAAGGGGATGTTTTCTTGTTCAAATCAATCTGAAGGATCGGGTATGAAGTTAAATTTTTATTTCGTCACTCCCTGATCCTTATATATTTATCTTGCAGATTCAACCGAAATGATGCCGAGCTCAAGACTCAAGTGTTTGGCTGCCGCTTCGGCCCTTCCTTCTGGAGGACGACAGGAAGCAGCAAATAGTGCGGAGCCGTCTGAATCAGCTACATGGGGTACGCTGATTCCATCGAGGTCGTCCACTGGAGGGAACCCCCCGGTCCAGGCCACTAGCATAAGCACATTAACCATGCGTTGCTCAGGGCAGCCCTCAACGGGCAAAGGACCCGTACTGCAGGTATTTGGAGTGGTGGAGGAGGTGATAACGACTAGGATTCGCTCTTTGAGCCTATCCAGTTTTTACCAGATCGGAAATACTTCCCCTATTAGCGCTGACACAATTAATTTGTTGTTGCAGGGAGCCGTTCAGTGGAGAAAGTTCTCCCCGGCCCCAACCTTAAGGCGAAAGTCTCCCTGCCGCCGATCCCCTTGGGTAAATGGAAGACATCGAACGAAGCAGTAGCCCCGAGGGTTTTTAAAAGGCTGAAGAAAAGAGGGGATGCTTCGGTCCCTACCAAGGGATCGTTTTGAAGGATCCTGCCTCGGGCCCTAAGACCAACTTCTACTAGGAGTTGCCTTGGGCATGCTGGACAGGTTTAAGAAATGGAAGAAGTTGGTCTTATGGAGGAGTGCCTTCATTGAAAACTTTCGCCTCTACGGGGAACAAAACCCAGACAATGTTCAACCAGACATGTTTGGGGAAGAAATAATCGAGGGTTTCCTCGACCTCGCAACTAAGGTAAGTTCCCTTGATATTAAGGCCCGAAGGTTTATGTTCTGACCTTAATATCTTAAGCAGATGCTGAGGAAAGGCTTCACAACTGCGATCATCGTGGAAAAGAACCAGGGTGACCAGGTTGTGTCCCAAAAAGTTCAAGATCAACTTGACCTTGCAAAAAGGCAATTTGAAATCAAACATGATGAATTGGTCATAGTACGAGAGGACCGGGACCGGTTGGACAGTGAACTGTTAAGAGTTGGGACGGAAATTTCACTCTTAACAGATCAAGTCTATGAGCTGGATAAGAAAGGAAAAGCAGCTCGGGATCAAGTCTCTAAGCTGGAAGCCAAGCTGCTGGCCAAAGATGATGAAATTAACCAAGGCCAAGCTCGGGCCCAAGAGAAGAGGAATAAGCTCAACGAGCTTCTTCTTCGGGCCAAGAGGAAAAAGCGAGCTTGGAGGACGAGTTAGCTACAACCCGCACTTCGGCTGAAAGTTCGGTCCGGGAAGTGATCCTGGGATTCGCTCGGTCAACTTTGTTATTCGCATTGGCGGATAACATACATGAGATTTATAACTGGATAACATGCGGGATCAGGTTACGAAGCAATTCGGGCTTTCCCCTGAGCACGAAAGGTGGAAGATGATCGAACCTCTGAAAAAGGATGGAAATTTTCAAGTAATTCCATCATTGGAAGAACCTGTTCTAGAAGAAGACTCATTCTTCTACCTCTTTGAAGAAATTGAAAGAGCAGTCAACCAGAAGGTGGCCGATCAAGAGGAAGAGCTGAGGCAGCTCGCGGCCCGGACCGAACCGCAGGAACAACGAGTGGAGGATAAGGAAGATGGACATGATAGTTAGATCTTGATTGTATTTTTATCCCTGCTTTGTTCCATATTCATAGCAAGAGTTTCTTTCCCTCTCCATTCCTTCTTTTTAAAGTCATAATAATGTTGTTATAACTGACCTTTTAAAATAATCAAGTGTATTTGGTATAAACGAGTGTGTTCAACAACTAAGTGTAAGATCGGGGATAGCTATATTGTGCTAACTCATCGGTCCCCAATCTTACACTTGGTTCACTCTGATTGGCTTTAACTTGATTGGTCGTTTCACATTGTGTGTGGATCACTCTTATTCCGTACTTGGGGTCATAGTTGAATTGGAAAGGCACGGCATGGGGTCATTATGAGTCCCGTAACAAGCTTTGGACAAACCTTGGTTCTACTGAAATTCCGTAGGTTGTATTGGCCGAGCTTTGGTTCTGCATATATCCTATGTGAGGTCCGAACTTGTATTTTGATATGCTGACTCTCATTCCTTCTTTTGTAGCGAATTTCATAAGTACAAGGGTCGTTTCCCAAGAATGAAAGCCGTTGAAAGGGATGTCTTAGTTCGTAGTGAGTTCTGGGAGAATCGCAACTCATCCTTGGGACTAGGCAAGCACAGGAGTATCTGACTCATCAGAGCGATCACTGCAATTTGGGAGCCTTGCGGATAAACAACTTCGGTAACCAGTCCAGACTCGTCCTAAATCATCCGACTCCAGGGTCGGTCCATCATTTAATTAGAAACAGTTTGTATTATACTTATTTGATTTATGCTTACGTTTGGAGGAGTGTATATTTATTGACTTAGAGCTATTAATCAAATATTTACAAGAAATACAACCTTAGATTCATGACGTTCCAAGTTCGGGGGATTTAATCACCATCTAATGTTTCTAGTTTATACGCATCAGATTTCAGTTTCTTCAATATCCGAATACGGTCCTTCCCAATTTCTGTCCAGCTTTCCGACGTTCCTCTGCACCTTTATGCTTTTGAGGACGAGGTCGCCTTCAGAGAATTCCCTTGGGAGGACTCGTTTGTTATGGCCCTGTTCCATAGTTCGATGATAGGAACACATCCGCACGTAAATTGCATATCTCTTTTCCTCAATAATCTCGAGATCCAACAATCTCCTTTCGCCGTTCATATGCTCGTTGTATTGAGATATTTGGGGTGATCGGATGGCAACTTCCACCGAGCTAACTGCATCGGACCCATATACTAATGAAAAAGGTGATTCATGGGTCGTTGAGCGGGGTGTAGTTCGGTACACCAAAAGAAGCTCATAGATATGTTCGAGCCATTTCCTTTCAAAATCTTCTAATTTGGTCTTCAATCCTTTCAGGATAACCTTGTTAGATACCTCCGTAATTCCATTAGTTTGGAGATGAGCCACTGATGAGAAATGCTGGACAATGCCCAACTTAATATAGAAATCCCGTACGCTTTTCCTGCGAAACTCGGTCCCATTGTCTGATATGAAGGCTCGAGGCACCCTGAAGCGGCTCACAATATTTCTCCATAAGAAATGTTTTACGACATTCTCGGAGATAACGGCCACTGTTTCTGCTTCAATCCAGTTCGAGTAATATTCAACTGCCACAATACAAAATTTCCTTTGTCCTACTGACCGAGGAAAAGGTCTGAGGATATCAACGGGGTCACCAATAAGGGAGCCACAGGCAGCTGTGGAATCGGAGGATGATATTGACATATGGCATAGCGTTTGGTATACATCTTGGCATCTTTAAGCAATGTAGGCCAAAAGAATCCGGCTCTGATGACGCGATGATATAAAGATCGAGCCCCTAAGTGAATACCGCATATCCCTTCATGAACATAAATCATGACAGCTTCAGCCTCAATAGGGGATAGACAACGTAACAGTGGACTCTCAAAACTCTTTTTAAAGAATCGTCTGTAATTAGAACAGATCTCTTAGCCCGGACTTCTATTTTTCTGGCCTCTGACTTGTCTTCAGGAAATAACAGTTTGTTAGATAGTTAATAAAGGGGTCCATCCAGTTGGGTTCCCCAGGAGATTCAGTGGCGCTAATATTCAAGCCCTGGAGTTCGTGGTATAAAGCTCAAATTTCTTAAACTGACTGTTCGGTCACTGATATCTCGACCGAAGGTCGGTCCTGGATATAGACCAAAATAGTGCTCGGTCCCATGTCAGGTATGCCCGCGGCCAATCTGGCAAGTGCGTCAGCAACTTTATTATGCTCCCGTGGCACATGGTCAAGAGAAAATTCACTGAACTTTTTGGATAATTCCAGGACCTTAGCAGAATATAATTTCATCATCGGATCATGAGTTTCAAATCTCCATGCGAACTGTTCCACCACTAACGTTGAGTCTGAAAACATTCGCACTTTGCTAACTTCCATCTTTCGGGCTAGGGTCATTCCCGATAATACAGCTTCATATTCCACTACATTATTTGTTCCAACAAGGGAAAATTTACCTGTGAAATGAATAAGATCACCTTCTAGCATTGTGAGGGTAGTTCCCGCCCCTCTTCCTCCGAAGGTCGATCCATCTACATGGACAGTCCAACGATCATCGTCCTGGTTTAAAAATATGGTTGATCGGGTCATTTTAACCACAAAATCAGCGAGAACATGAGCCTTGATTGCCCTTCGGGGCAAGAATTCCAGATACATAGCGCTGAGTTTAATAGTCAATTTCGCTAATCTCTCATTTAGATCCTGTTGCTTAAGAACAACTTTCAGAGGCTGGTCAGTGTAAACATAAACCGTTCGACCTTCAAAATAATGCTTCATCTTAGACACAACCTACTTCAAAGCCAACATAAACTTTTCCAAAGTAGTATATCTAGTTTCAGCGGACACTAAAGGGTGACTCACATAATAAACAAGTTTGTGAACATCATCTCAGATGGTTACCAGAGCTGCGTTGACGGCAACTTCTGATACCGCTAAATATAAGCCCAAAGGTTCATCACAATTTGGGCTCACCATCACTAGGGGAGTGCTTAAATAAGTCTTCAGATATGAGAAAGCCCGATCGCACGCTTCGGTCCAGTCTAGGTGACTTGCTTTTCTTAGCACTCTGAAAAAGTGTAGAGCCCGATCTGTGGATCTATAAATAAATCTGCTTAGCGCAGCGAGTCGGCCAGTAAGCCTATCAAATTTTCTCTTGTTTCTTGGAGGTTGCATATCAATAATAGTCTGCACTTTCTCAGGGTTAACCTCTATGTCTTTCTCTGAAACGTAATATCCTAAAAATTTTTCACTTCGGATCCCGAAGCAGCATTTGTTTGGATTTAATTTGAGCTTATATTTGCGGCATACTTCGAAACAACGAGTCAAATAAGAAATATGCTCTTCATAATTCATAGGCTTGACAATCATATAATCAACATACACTTATATCATATGGCCTATCAAATCTCTAAAGATTTTGTTGACCAACATTTGGTATGTCGCTCTAGCGTTTTTCAAGTCTAATGGCATAACCACATATCAATAAACGCTATCTTCGGTCATGAGTGATGACTTTTTCTGATCTTCCTCAGCAAGGAAGATTTGATGGTACCCGGAGTAAGCATCCATGGTACTCATCATTGTGCTACCAGACACAAAATCTACCAATCGGTCAATATGTGGCAGTGGGAATAGATCCGACTCACAGCTCTTGTTGATGTCGGTAAAGTCAATACACATTCGCCATATCCCATATGCTTTGGAAACCACTACTGGGTTTGCAACTCATTCAGTATAGTGAATCTCTCTGATAAACCCCAACCGAAGTAGTTTGTTCACTTCAGCCCAGATAATCTCGATTTTTCAGGAGAATAACGTCTCCTCTTCTGCCTAACAGACTTTGTACCAGGCTCAGTGTTGATCCGATGCTCACTATCGGATCGGTCAATCCCCGGAACATCATCCGGGATCCAGGCGAACATATCCACGTGGCTTCTCAGCAAGTGGATAAGCTCTTCTTCAAAAGCAGGGGCTAGATATGCCCCGATACGGGTAGTTTTAGTTGAGTCATCCTCAACCAAATTAATATGTTTGAACCCAATGGGTTCCATAGCTTGCCCTGGATGCGGCGGCTCTTTAAACAAATCCACCCGGACCCTCTTAACAGTGCCAAAGTTCGTCACGAGCTCATGTAGCATTGTCTTGCTACCTTCTGATCCCCCTTTACAGAAATGACTCCGTGAGCGAAGGGGAATTTGAGCATCATATGATAAGTAGAATGGACTGCCTTGAACTTACTGAGGCCGGCCCGTGCGATAATGCCGTTGTAAGCCAAGTCGACTTCAACGACAATGAATTCCAAGATCTCCGATCGATCCTTGGATGGGTCTCCTAGGGTAACTGGGAATAAAATTTTCCCGCATGGAATAACACTCCTCTGGTCAAATGCCCATAGAGTTATATTAGCGATCAGAAGATCGTGAGCAGCAGCTCTCAGCATCTCAGCAACTTCGCGTTGGTGTCCACCAAGATCCTGTGGACCTGACGATTACCAATGATTCCAGTGATGGTGAGGGGATAATCGCATGGATCGATAATCCCCTCCCGGTCGGCCATAGTGAAAGTAATATCCCCCCGAAGGAAGGGGACCGCTCAGCTGGATCACACTTAACCAGCGCCACAGATTCGGAGCTTTTAGCGGAGCCTCCGTGCGCTGTTCTCTCTATGTCCGGACCGATTCATTGGTCCTCAATCCTCTGAAGATATCATAAATATCTCCGGCTACGTCTTTGGGTGCCGCCTCGTTTTGAGAAGGTTGGGCACCCATTTTAGCTGGTGGAGGAGCAGGCTGCTCCTGTCTTCCACCCTCATTTTGCGGGGCTCTGCCGCTCCGGCCCCGCCATCTTCTTCTCCGGCGCTGGCCAAGGTTCTCTCGACCGTGCTGGCCTCTATCTTGCTCTGGTGGAAGAGATCTTTGATCCTCCGTCCGATCATTATAATTTTGGAGTTGTATTTGATTATCTCTTTCCCGCGGCCTGTGACCATCGTCACCCTGATGGCCAATTCGAGGAGATTCAGCTTGTTTACCCTTTTGACCATTCCGATCGGGCCTTTATTTATTCATTGCCGCTACTGTCTCTTTCAACAGCTGGCACTTCAAGGTCGGGTGATCGCAGTTGTGATGTAGCTCGCAATACACCCGATTGTCCTCCTGCTTCAAGGGACGTATATCTCAGTTACAGCCGCTACTTCTCGCGGCTGCTTCTTAGTGTAGGAAACCCTATGATCACCTGCGGGTTCAGAATTCCCGCTAGGCTTCCGATATCCTAATCCCAGCGCTTCATCAACTTTAATATACTTATTGATTTTCTGAAGAAGCTTTCCTAAGGTGGATGGCAGGCTTTTCACCAAACTGGCTGAAAGGCCGCACGGTCCCAAGATCCGTTGTAGAATATCAATCTTGTCTCGGAGCTCTAGCTTGATGCCCAGAGCGGTCCTATTGAATTTTTCCATGATGGACCAAAGACTAATTTTAGCTGTGATATATTTCAGCTGATATAGTTCCTACCTATTTCGGGGCGGTCCTGAGCATTCATATCAGATAATGGGACCCAGTTCCGTGGGAAAAGCGTAGTGGATTTCTGTATCAAGTTAGACATCGCCCATCATTTCTCATCAGTGGCTCATCCCCAAACTAATGGACTTACTGAGGTATCTAACAAGGTTATCATGAAAGGATTGAAGACCAAGTTAGAAGATTTTGGAGGGAAATGGCCCGAACATATCTATGAGGTCCTATGGGCGTACCGAACTACATCCTGCTCGACGACCCATGAATCACCCTTCTCATTAGTGTATGGGTACAAAGCAGTTAGCCCGGTGGAGGTTGCCATCCGATCGCCCGGAATAACTCAATACAACGAGCATATGAACAGCGAAAGGAGACTATTGGACCTCGAGATGATCGAGGAAAAGAGAGATGCGATTTACGCGCGGATGTCTTCCTATCAGCAAACTATGGAACGAGCCCATAACAAACGAGTCCTCCCAAGAGAATTCTCTGAAGGCGACCTCGTCCTCACAAGCATAAAGGTGCAGAGGAACGTCGGAAAGTTGGACAGAAATTTGGAAGGACCGTATCCGATATTGAAGAAACTGGAATCTGGTGCGTATAAACTAGAAACATTGGATGGTGATGAGATCCCCGAACTTGGAACGTCATGATTCTAAGGCGGTATTTCTTGTAAATCTTCGATTAATAACTCTGACTCACTAAATATACATTCCTCTAAACGTAAGCAGAAAGAAAATAAATATAAAACAAACTATTTCTAATTAAATGATGGACTAACCCTGGAGTTGGGTTGTAATAGCAAGGAAAAAGGTATGATGGAACAAATAGTAGGGAATGTAGCGATAAAGTCTAGACAAGGAATATCGAGGGATACGGGAATGAAAGAACGAAAAAGGAAACGAAAAATGGAAAAGTAAAGCAAAGATAGTAGGAAGGGTCAAAATATAAAGAAGAAGGGGTCAAATGTGAATTAGGGAAGTTAAGATGTCTATAAATAGGGGTGGCAAGGCCAAAAAACGAGTTAATTATCACTTAGCCACGGAAATCCAGAAATTGTCGCGAAAGAGGGAAATTTTCGCGATTTCTGTGCAGGCAATTATTGTCGCGAAAATTCACCTATGCAAAATTGTCGCGAATTTGACATCAAGAGCAAATTGTCGCGAAAACGATTGAAGAACAAAATTATCGCGAAAACGTTTGAAGTGCAAAATTGCCGCGAAAACGGTTGAAATGCAAAATTGTCGCGAAAA
>RWGZ01001263.1:130143-177483 GCA_009725065.1 Utricularia reniformis | reverse complement strand
AATTGTCTCCTTTGTGAAAGTTAGGCATGCCTTTATGAAAAACTGAATTCAACATAATCATATGTATATGCTAGGTAGTTATATTATCCTCGGTGATATGACACACTAAGATTTATTTTTTTATTGTATAATATATAATTGAAAACAAAATTTTTAATTAGTTTAAAGAATAGAGGAATGCCCCATATTCACTAGTATGTATAAGTTATGATTGATATTTGTTGATATTCTAATTAATGACTTCACTAGTTATGATAAATACCCGAGGAACTATAAGTGAAGAAATAAGTGTTGTGGTTTAAAAACCGGGGTACCAACAATCTTTCGGTCTGTTCTAGAACGAACTCGGTTTTAATTTATTTGAAGTGGTGAAAACGATTATGAAGTAAAAAGAAAATGGACACAGTAAGTTTTTAGAGTGAAAAACCCCTGGAAAATGGGAAAAAATCATTTGATTAAGAGCTATGAATGCTCTTGGCCGATACCTTAATAGAACAGTTCATTACAAACGAGAAGGCTTTAAGAAAATGACGAGGTAAAGAAAGCGCTAAGAAAACAGTAGAGTAATTGTTTATCTTTGCGTATCCAAAAGGTCCTGCTAATTCCGTCGTCAAACCTTGTATTTATAGAGCTGAAATTGCGTGTAATCCACGCTCTGTAATCGCCTCTGACAATGTTGTTGGAGATTGTTTTCACATGCTAGAAAACATAAACGGGATCGAAGTGTAATCTGCGTGATCAGGACCGAAACGTGGTAGGTGTGATTGAGCTCGAAGCGCAAGACACGTGGGCTATAACCGTCTTGACCGATCCATCGTATCGGTCCCAAAAGCAATGGACCATATGCATTATTGGCCTTCGATCCCCGGTCACTGAGTATGTGCTTTTGGAGCAAGGCTCTCGGGTCCATCTATTCTTGTCGGGTCGAACGTTTGTTGGAAGTTGGATTTAGGGCCTTCAAGTTCGGCTTTCGTCACTTGGGCCGGCCTAGCAAGGCTTGGGCCAAACCTGGTTCGGGGTACCGGGATCCGAAGGTCTCATCACTAGCCCTTTTTACTTTATCGCCATCATAATGGCGATGTGAGTTCGACCATTTGACTGATAGCGTTCGGGGCAAGGGTGCCCGATCGAACGAACGGAGGATCGTACCTAAACTGGTATGATATCGTCCTTGAAGACCGATCATGCACTTAGAGAATTTTCAGAAAGTTAGTTTTCAAATTTGAAAGCTATAACGGCTATGGGCAAAAGTGTAATTTGAGCTTTAGCAATAGCATGCGCCATTCCGTATTCCAAAGGAAGGACAGATCGTCAGACTGTGGCCGCCTGCATCAGTGATGTGTCACTTTGTGAGTGGCCAGTGTGAGAGTATAAAAGTTGGGATTTTGGTACTGTGCGACCATCGTTTGCCATTTCGCGAAGAATTCTCAAGCCTAATACTCTCCAGCGATTTCGTTCCAGTGCTCTCAAACCTCTTTCTTCTTCGCAAATCTTAAGGTAACCACTCATGGCACCTCGTAATGCGAGATATCCCCTTGTTTCTGAGATTGACACCAAAGAACTTCGGGTCAAGTTCTCTATTCCGTCCCATTATTCAATCTGGAGGGGGAAGGAAGACGTTCATTGCTTCCTTCCCGCTGAGATGAACGTTGTTGCTAACGCCTTACCCGTTAGTTATGCTTCCCTGAAATGCGGCCTACGATTCCCGCTTCACCCCTTTATAGCAGCCGTACTTCGGGAGATCCACTGCCAGATCTTCGCTCTTTTTCCGGGCAGTTATGTGTATATAGTTACGTTTATTTTCTATTGTTATAGGCAGGGGATAGAACCAAACCTGAGACATTTTTTCAACCTATTTTTGGTGGGCTCCCGAAGGGGTAGAAGGTTGTTAGGATGTCGTAGGTTGTATTATATTGCGATTCGCACCAAAGAGTGTGTCATTGTGGACAAGGAGGAATCCTTACATGAGTGGGAATCCTGTTACGTCTGGATAGACGTTCCGAGGGAGGACTTTTTGAAGGTGACTTCCCTTATCACTCGTCCTGATATCGGGAGGTTGGAACGAACCCGGTTCAACCATTCCCATCAGGATATTGCCAACACATTGGTGATGTTTCCCCTTCCTGAGAAACGTCTTAAGCGTATAGACATACTTCGGGAAAAGAAGCTACTAGAGATAGGGGTGGCTGGTAGGACCAGAGCCCCTGCCCCAAAGGTGGTATTCTCTAGTTCGAGCTCATCTGAGTCAGGAGGATCGAGTATGGACTTTAACGTACCTTAGTTCATCTCTCCTGATCCTTATCATTTTTCTTCTGCAAGCTCCACAAATACAATGTCTAGAAACCGAATGGCTGAGATGGTTGCTGCCGCGAAAGCTAAGAAGGATGCTCGGTTGCGGTCATCCAAATCAACGTCAGACACCCCCGCGGAGTCTTCTCGATCTGCGGGAGGTTCCAGCAGCTAGAGGCCCAGTCCCTCAATGGTGGAGGTGGATGAGGTGATTTCGGCGAAAATCTGATCTTTGAGCTTGCCGGCTATGTATAGGATCGGGAACAGTTCCCCCATTGATCTTAACATCGTGCAATTGTTGCTGTAGGGGGGCGATAAGAGTTGAGGATGTCCTCCCTTCCTCTAACTTGGAGGAGAACATGCAGAGGCCCCCTCTACCTCAAAATATAAACAAGCGGGCACCCGAAGCGGAGGCCCCGAAGCAGTACAAGCCGTTGAGGAAAGCCGGAGAAGGGCATGCAGCCCCGATCCCGAAGAAAGGGATCTCAATTGGTTGACCATTGGCCCCCACGCCATCAGATCCTGAACTCATCAAGGGGGCGATCCAAGAGATGGTCTCCTCTGTCTTGAAGGCTCGGGAACCTAAGAGAACTCCAATTTCATGGAAGGATGCCATGCTGGAGAAGTATCGGATAATGGCGAGGAAGAACCCCGCCGAATTGGATGGCTCCATCCCCAGTTTGGTGGCCGCTTATCTGGAATCTTAGGTCATAGTAAGTTGTATTCATACTCTACTACTTAAGTAGGTTTTAAATTTGACTAGATTCGCCTTTTGCAGACATGCAGAAGAGGCTTGGATCTTGCTTCTGCTATCCAGCTGAGCCGAAGTTCTGCTTCGGCTTCTAACGAGGTGAAGGATCAACTTGCCCTAGTTCAACGGCAAGTTGAGATTAAGCAGAAAGAGCTGGAATCGGTCCGGAATGAACGAGACTGTTTGAACGGAGATATATTGGGAGCGGGGACCCAACTCTCGCTTGCCACTTCTCAAGCAGCGAAGTGGGAAACAAAACATAAAGAAGCTCAATCCGCTGCTAACTCCGCAACGGCCCGAGTTTTGGAACTAGAGCCTCAGATACAAGAGTTATCTGACGAAAGCAACAAACTTCTCCTTCTGTCCCAGGTGGAAAAAGACGCCCTGAACGAAGAATTGGTTAGGGGTAAGGAAGCAATTGAAGGCGTGGTTCTGGAAGCCCTTCTGGGTTTTACCCGATCACCACTGATGTTTGCCCTAGCGGCAAACATTTATGGGTCAGACGTCTCCCAGCATATGGACAACATGAAGGGCCAGATAATCAACATATTTTGTCTAGACCCCGACGATGAGCTTTGGGAGTTGATCGATCCCCTAACCAAAGATGAGAACTTCAAAGATATCCCAGTTTTGGATGAACCTCCGTTGGATAAGGACCCAAATTTCCCTTTGTTTGACTTAATAGAAAAATCTGTCAACGAGTTGGTTGAGGAGAGGGAGAGGAAACTGGACGATCTCAATGCATTGATCGCAGAGAAGTCCGTGGCAACAGATAGGAAGGAATGACAGATAGATTAGGTTTAGATCTTGTGTCCCCCCTTCTGTATTTTGTTTATTGTAACTATCATCTTTCAATATATTTTTTCTCCTAAGTATAAGTTCGAGGTCCATATTGAACCTAGACCGTTCGATCATCTTAACTTAGGTTGGGGTCTTGCTAGGTTTAATAAGTTAGAGAATTTTAATCACATTAACATATCACTCTTTATTCCGTCCCTATCAAACATTATGACTTTTGCTGCACTGCTTTGGTTCTTTATGAGTCACATGGCAAGCTATATTGAAGCCCCGATTCTAATACAAGTCTCATGTCAAGCTTCGGTCAAGCCCTGGTTCTGCATAAGTCCCAATATAGGCTTGCGTTTGTGCTTTGACTGGCTAATTTTGTCCCCGTTATCCCATCTATGGTCAGGTACAAAGAAGCAAGGGTTATTTCCGAATGGTGAATGCCATCAAATGGGAGATTAAGTTCGCAGTAAGTTTTGGGAATTTTGCGATCCGTCTAAGTACTTAACAAGCGTGGAAGCATCTGACTCGTTAGAGCGGTCACAACTACCTGAAAGTCTTATGGACAGACTGCTACTGTCGTAAGTCCAAACTTGTCCAGAAAATCCAACTTTAAGATCGATCACTCATCTAGCTAGAAATAATTTATATTGCATCTGTTATATCTTTTTCATAGTATGAGAAACATTTTTATGGTTCAGAATTGCCACCAATCTTCAAAGATTTTACAAAAAATATCGCCTTAAGTTCATAACATTCCAGGTTCGGGGATTTCATTCCCATCGATTGTTTCCAACTTATAAGCCCCAGCCCCTAAGTTTTTCATAATTCGGTAAGGTCCTTACCAATTTCTGTCCCGCTTGCCAACGTTTCTCTAAAATCTCACATTCCTGATAACAATGTCACCTTCTGAAAATTCCCTGGGTAGAACACGCTTATTATGGACCCGCTCCATGGTTCGTTGATAAGAACACATGCGCGCGTAGATAATGTTTCTTTTCTCCTCAATCATTTCAAGATCTAGGGATCTTCTTTCATCATTCAAATGCTCGTCATATTGAGTTATCCGAGATGATCGTATGGCAACCTTAACTGGACTGACTGCTTCAGACCCATACACCAAAGAGAATAGAGATTCCTAGGTCGTAGAGCTGGGTGTAGTCCTAGAAGCACATAAAACCTCGTAGATATGATCGGGTCATTTTCCTCCTAAGTCTTCCAACTTAGTTTTCAATCTCTTCGGGATAACTTTGTTGGAAACCTCCGTCAATCCGTTGGTTTGGGGGTGAGCTACTAACGAAAAATGCTGAGCGATGCCCAATTTAATACAAAGATATCGAATGGACTTTCCGCGGAATTGTAGTCCATTATCCGATACGAATGCTCGGGGAACTCCAAAGCGGCTTATAATGTTCCTTCATATGAAGTATTTCACCACCTTTTCAGAGATAATGGCCACTGCTTCAGCTTCAATCTATTTTGTATAGTATTCAACTGCCACAATACAGTACTTTCGCTGCTTTACTGATCGGGGAAACGGTCCCAAAATATCAATCTCCCACCTGTCGAATGGACAAGGGAGTGGAGTCATTGATAAGGGCGCTCTTGGCGATTGGGGTACCGGAGCAGGGTATTGATAAGCAGCACAACGTCTAGTGTATTTCTTAGCATCCTCAAGGAGCGTCGGCCAAAAATACCCGGCCCTGATAACGCGATGATATAAAGATCGGGCCCCAGAGTATATACCGCATATCCCCATATGAACATAAATCATAACAACCTCAGCCTCAATAGGGGATAAACATCGCAAGAGCGGTCCTTCAAAACTCTTTTTAAATAGTCGCTCATCATTTAAGACATATCACTTAACCCGGGTCTCAATCTTTCTAGTCTCATATGCATTTTCGGGCACATAGTCATTAGTCAAATATTTAACAAAGATGTCCATCCATATGGGTTCCCCTTGAGAGTCAATAGCATTAATATTCAAGCCCTGGAGTTCATGGCATAAAACCTCAACTTCTTCAATTAATTGTTTGGTCATAGATATCTCGACCGAATGTTGATCCTGAATATGGACCGATACTGTGTCCGGTCCAATGTCTGGTATGCCTGCAGCCAATCTGGCTAACGCATCGGCAACTTTATTTTGTTCTCGAGGCATATGGTCAAGCGAGGATTCACTGAACTTCCTGGATAATTCCATAACTTTAGCATGATACAGCTTCATCGTGGGCTCATGTGTTTCGAATCTTCATGCGAATTGTTCTACCACCAACTTAGAGTTTGAGAACATCCGCACTTTAGTAACTCCCATCTTTTGGGCTAGGGCCATTCCCGACAATACAACCTCATATTCCACCATGTTATTTGTTCCAGAGAATAAGAACTTAACTGCGGAGTTGACAACGTCGCCTTTCAGGGTGGTAATGGTAATGCCCGCTCCTTTTCCCCCGAAAGTGGATCTATCAACATAAATGATCCATCGATCGTCCTCCTGGTTCAAGAATATGGCTGATCGGGTCATTTCGACCACGAAATCAGCGAGAACTTTAGCCTTAATCGCCCTTCAGGGTAAGAATTCCAGATACATTGAGCTGATATTGATTGCCCACTTTGCCAAACTCTAGTTAAGATCCGCCTGATTCAGAACCACTTTCAAAGGCTGATCAGTATAAATATAAATCTTTCGGCCTTCAAAATAATGTTTTAGTGTATCTAGTTTCGGCCGATACCAGGGAGTAACTCACATAATAAGCTGGTCTGTGAACGTCATCCTTGATGGTAACTAGAACTGCTGACTGCGGCCTCTGGTACAACTAGATATAGTGTTCATCGCAAGTTGGACTCACCATCACAGGAGGAGTACTTAGATAAGTCATTAAATCTGAGAAGGCCTGATCACACTCTTCGGTCCAATTCAGGTGACTTGCTTTCTTCAATACTCTAAAAAAGGGCAAAGCTCGATCCGTGGATCTGGAAATAAATATGCTCAGCGCTGCCAACCGGCCAGTAAGCCTTTGAAATTCTCTCTTATTTCTTAGAGGTTGCATACCAATGATCGTCTGAACTTTCTCAGGGTTAACCTCTATGCCTTTCTCAAAAACATAATATCCTGAGAATTTCCACTTCGGATCCCGAAGCAGCATTTGTTCGGATTTAGTTTGAGTTTATATTTGCGGCATACTTCGAAACAGCGAGACAAATAAGAAATATGGTTTTCATCATTCATAGATTTGACAATCATATCATCAAGATACACGTCTATCATGTGGCCTATCATAACCACATGATGGAAGTGGTTATGATCTCTGAAGATTTTATTGACCAACCTTTGGTATGTTGCTCCAGCGTTCTTCAAGCCGAATGGCATAACCACATAGCAATAAACGCCGACTTCGGTCATGAATGATGATTTTTTCTGATCTTTCTCAGTAAGGAAGATCTGATGATACTTGGAGTAAGCGTCCATGGTACTTATTATTGTGCTGCCAGCCATAGCATCTACCAAATGATCAATATGTGGCAGGAGAAAAGGATCCAATTCACAGCTTTTGTTGACGTCGGTGAAGTCGATACACATCCTTCATTTCCCATATGCCTTAGAGACCACTACCGGGTTCGCAACCCATTCAGTGTAATGGATCTCTCTGATAAATCCCGACCGCAGCAGTTTGTTCACCTCAGCCCGGATAATTTCAATTTTCTCAAGGGAATAGGGTCTCCTCTTCTGCCTAATAGGCTTTGTTTCAGGCTCGGTGTTGATCCGATGCTCACTTTTGGATTGGTCTATCCCCGAAACATTGTCCGGGGTCCAAGTGAATATGTCAACATGGCTTTTCAGCAAATGAACCAACTCTTTCTCAAAAGATGGGGTCAGATGTGTCCCGATGCGAGTAGTCTTGGTTGAGTCATTATCAACCATATTGATCAATTTGAACCCAACGGGTTCCATAGCTTGCCTCGGGTGTGGTGGCTCTTCAAGCAAATCCACCCGGGCCTTCTTGGTAGGTGCCAAAGTTCGGCACGAGCTCATGTAGCACTGTCTAGCTACTTTTTGATCCCCTTTACAGAGATAACTCCGTGAGCGGAGGGGAACTTGAGCATCATATGATACGTAGAAGGGACCGCCTCAAACTTACTGAGACCGGTCCATCCAATAGTGGCGTTGTAAGCCAAGTCGACTTCAACGACAATGAATTCCAGAATCTCTGATCGGTCCCTATTCGAATCTCCCAAAGTAACAAGGAACAAAATTTTCCCGCACGAGATGACACTCCTTTGGTCGAATTCCCAAAGGGTTATGTTTGCGATAGGGAGGTCATGAGCAGCGGCTCCCAACATCTCTGCTACTTCGCGCTTCATCAAATTGCACAAAACTCCGATATCCACTAAGATCCTGTGGACCCGACGGTTAGCAATAATTCTAGTGATGATAAGGGGATCATCACATGGATCATTAACTCCTTCCCGATCAGTCGCGGTGAAGGTGATTTCGTCCTCGAAAGAAGAGGACCGCTCAGTTGGTTCATACTTAACCAATGCCACAGATTCGGAGTTCTCAGAGGAATCTCTGCACGCTGCTCTCTTTCTGTCCCTGACCGATTCATTGATTCTTATTCCCCCGGAGATAACATAAATATCTCTGACAACTTCTCTTTCCTTGGGCACCGCCTCATTTTG
Source organism: Utricularia reniformis (assembly GCA_009725065.1). NCBI lineage: Eukaryota > Viridiplantae > Streptophyta > Magnoliopsida > Lamiales > Lentibulariaceae > Utricularia > Utricularia reniformis. The sequence goes on along the minus strand of RWGZ01001263.1, from coordinate 168,974 downwards.
AAGAGGCTGGGTGTCCATTTCAGCAGGTGGGGGAGCGGGCTGCTCCTGTCTTCCACCTTCGTTTTGCGGGGCTCTGCCGCCACGGCCCCGTCATCTCCTTCTTCGGCCCTGGCTATGGTTCTCTCGACCGTGCTGGCCTCTATCTTGTTCTGGTGGAGGAGACCTTCGGTCCTCCGTCGGATCATTATAATTTCGGGGTTGTCCTCGATTATCCCTTCCCCTCGGCCTGTGACGATCGTCACCTTGATGGCCCATTCGGGGAGATTCATCTCGTTTGGCCTTATGATCACTCTGATCGGACCTTTCCTTATGAATTGCCGCTACTGTTTCTTTCAACATCGGGCACTTTAACGTCGTGTGATCGCGACTGTGATGCAATTCGTAATATACCCAATTGTCTTCCTTCTTCGGTGGGACATTCTTCTCAGTCAGAGCCGCTATTTCTCGCGGCTTCTTCTTAGGGTAAGAAACCCTATGATCACCTACGGGCTCAGAATTCCCGCTAGGCTTCAGATAACTCGCTCCCAGCGCTTCATCCACCTTAATATACTTGTTGATTTTCTGAATGAGCTTTCCCAAGGTGGACGGCGGGCTCTTCACTAAGCTGGCCGAAAAACTTATTGTAGAATATCAATTTTGTCTCGGAGCTCCAGCTTGATACCCTGAGCGGTTCTGTTAAATTTCTCCATGAAAGATCGGTGACTCATCTTCGTCCGGATATACTTCAAATTATATAGTTCATGTCTCGGGGTGGTCCTACATTTGGACCAAACTGCTCAGTGAAAGCCAAGATAAATCCGCCATACGACTGTATGGATCGGGCCAGCAATTTAAAAACCGGGGGTACCAACAGTCTTCCGATTCGTTGCAGAACGAACTCGGTTTTAATTTATTTGAAGTGGGGGTAACGATTATGAAGTAAAAAGGAAATGGGCACAACAAGTTTTTAGAGTGGAAAACCCATGGAAAATGAGAAAAAACCACTTGACTAAGAGCTAGGAATGCTCTTAGCCGATTCCTTAATATAACAGTTCATTACAAACGAGAAGGCTTTAAGAAATGACGAGGTAAAGAAAGCGCTAAGAAAACAGCTGAGTAATTGCTTATCTTTGTGCATCCAAAAGGTCCTGCTAATTCCATCGTCAAGCCTTATATTTATAGAGCTGAAATCGCGTGTAATCCACACCATTTAACCGCCTCTGACAAGGTTGTTGAAGGTTGTTTTCACATGCTGGAAAACGTGGACGGGACCGAAGCGTAGTCTCCGTGATCAGGATCGAAGCGTGATAGATGTGGTTGAGCCCGAAGCGCAAAACACGTGGGCTATAACCATCTTGACCGATCTATCGGATCTGTCCCAGAAGCAATGGGTCATATGCATTATTGGTCTTCGGTCCCCGGTCACTGAGTATGAGCTTTTGGACCAAGTGGGCTCTCGGGTCCATCTATCATTGTCGGGTCGAACGTTTGTTGGAAATTGGATCTGGTGCCTTCGAGTTCGGCTTCCGTCACTTGGGCCGGTCTAGCAAGGCTTGGGTCTAACCTAGTTTGGGATACCGGGATTCGAATGTCTCATCAATAAGGATACTTAGTATTTATTACTAAGCACACAAGAACTTGAAATTTTAAATATGAAAGTTATATTAGAATGTATTAAATTTTAAAATATTTAAAAAACCATCCATTTAACCTTAGTCCTCAATATTATATTTTAGTTTAATTTATTGGGATAAAATAAAGAAGAAAAACTCATGTTTTCTTTTCTCTAATCTCTAGTTTATGCTTAATTATAAATAGAAAATAATTAGAGATTTAAAATAAATTTAAGAATGTGTAGGATAAAATTGAATAGAAATTCTTTAGGCTGAAAAAAGCCCAATATAATTTAGCCTAATGCTTGTCGTTCGTTGGGTCGGCGGTCGACCGTTAGAACATCAGAATTTCGTAATAGAGAATTATGTATTAGCTGAAATTATAAGACAAAAGTAAATGTGCTATTTCTTTTAGAAGTTTGACTTGTGGCTGAAATTGTTATCGAAATTTGAAAAGAATACGCAATTAATCTTAGGTGCCGCGTCCATGTGAAAAGAGAAATTCTGTTACTTCCATCTGTTTCGTTACAAGTAGTGGGTGACTATTGTTGGGTTTCTCTTTTACCCCTTTTCTCCTCTGATCCAGGTAGGTGCCTTAGGCTTTACTTCATGATCGGTAGTTTTGTGGAAAACCCAGAAAGTGTGGAGCTTTGATCATCTATTGCTTTTATATTTTGGATTGGATTGCGCACGAATTCTAGGATCCACTTGGAAATTTCTAGTCTGATCTAAAGGATGTGGGCTGGGAGCTTGTTATTCGACTAGGTTTATGAGGTTTGATTAAAGAGTAGAATATTCTTCAGATTCCATAGAATAATTGCATTTCCTTTTCCTATGGTGTAGTTTACTTGCATGAAGAACCATTTTTGCCATTTTCTGCAGCTGAATGCATCAGACTAAAGCATGGAAACAACAGAATTTGCACCCCTTGTTGCTGTTCATTATGGAATACCAGCGACTGCATCAGTCCTTGCTTTTGATTCCATCCAACGCCTCTTGGCAATTGGGACACTGTAAGTTAGTAACCATTTTGTTGAAATGTATCCCACATAAGTTGTGGAAATACACAAATTATAGTTTATAAGGGGAGTGATATCACAACTAATCAGCTTGGCCCAAGCCTTTTAATTGTGATTCACTTCTCTTATGGAGTGGGTTACACCGACACTCTTCCGGCCCATTGAATCCTAAATTTGTATACATTTTATATGCCAATATTGAAGTAAACTTCTCATGTTCATGTTCATGTTCATGTTCATGTTCATGTTCATGTTCATGTTCATGTTCATCTTCATGTTCATCTTCATCTTCATCTTCATCTTCATCTTCATCTTCATCTTCATCTTCATCTTCATCTTCATCTTCATGTTCATCTTCATCTTCATCTTCATGTTCTTTCAATTTATTATATTGCAGAGATGGCAGAATTAAAGTGGTTGGTGGAAACAATATAGAAGGGTTTTTTATGTCACCCAAGGCCTTACCATTCAAGAACCTACAGGTTTTTATTTTTATTTGAAGTTTTTATACTTATGCATCATCCATATTTTCTATTTATTTTTCTTGGTTATTTTCTTACATCCTACTTGTTTTTCCAGTTTTTTCAAAACCAAGGTTTTCTAGTGAGTGTCTCCAATGAAAATGAAATTCAGGTATAGGTTATATACATTATTATTCAGTACATCGTCTTTTTACGTATCTAGGTTTTCTCTTACTAATTTTCATACGCTTGTTGATTATTTTTGGTGCATATATATTTTCTTATTTAGCATTCATTTTTCATTTAGCACATGAATTAAAATGTAACGTTGATAGGTTTGGGATCTGGAAAAGCGGTCTATAGCCTGCTCCATACAATGGGAATCTAATATTACTGCATTCTCTGTTATATCCGGTACCAATTATATGTAAGACTTTTGGAAGTTATTTTTTGCTAGCTTCTCTCATTCTTGAGACATTTGGACAATTTATTTCATTCATTTTTTTACCACTCAGGTATGCAGGAGATGAATATGGTTTTCTATCTGTGCTGAAGTATGATTTTGAGGAAAGGAATATTCTTCAATTGCCTTACCATATGCCTCCAAATCTTTTTTCTGGTATCTGATCTTTTATGAATTTGAAATAACACCAATGCAGCTTGTTATTACTATATTGAGGATCTATGTTTTCTGAAAATGAAATATTTTATCGGTTCATTTCATGATTAATATATGCATACATTATTATGGTGCCCATATTAATTGATCTTATAAAATCAGGAGTTCACCTACTCTTTTCACAGTTTGTGTATCATCTGACTGCTGTGTATTCTTGATAGAATGGATTTTATGCTTTGATGTTAGTTTAGATTCTCCTTTATTCTGTAGAGGGAGCTGGAATCCCGGTGCCTGAACATCAGTCTATAGTTGGAGTGCTACCTCAACCTTCTTCATTTGGAAACAGGTAAAGGAAAAGTTCAAAAAATTTTCGTTCACTCTTAGTTAAAACTTGATGCCTCATCAAATCCAGGACCCTTTACGGGGAAGCGATGATTTCTTTTCATTTCCTCTATTCATGCTTAAATAGCATTATTCTAACTTTCTATAAATTACTGGAGCTTACATCATTTGCATGTATATAAATCTGATTGTTGATCAGTTCCATGTATGTATAGGGTCTTGATTGCATATGGAAATGGACTCATTATTTTATGGGATGTTACTAAAGATAGAGCCATCCATGTCAAAGGGAATAAGGTTCCTGAACTGAAAGATAGCATTGTTGTGAATTTTTCAAATAACAAGAGCCAAGTGAACCAAAATGATTCATCGGATGAAGAAGAAACCGAAAAGGAAATAAGCTCTCTCTGTTGGGTTTCCCTTGATGGATCATTTCTAGCAGTTGGTTATGTGGATGGAGATATTTTGATATGGGACCTCTCTGTTTCAAAAAAGGGAAATAGTGAGAGAACTCAAAAGCTTCATAATGATGTTGTTAAGATCCAGGTATCATCATCGGTCAGAAGACTTCCAGTCATTGTACTTCATTGGTCCAATAACAAAGCTCAAAATGGCAATGGAGGCCAACTTTTTGTCTACGGTGGTGAAGACATCGGATCTGAAGAAGTCCTAACGGTGTGTTATTTTCTCCCAAAAGTCTCACACTCTTTCTCTGTCTGTTATGTTTGCTTAAAAGTGTGAGAGCATCTTTTTTTTTAACGGAACTATGAAATTTTATAACGGGAATAACGAACTGTTATTCCCCATTCCGGGGAAAATTACTGAGGAATGTACTAGGATGATGCATTCAATATCGCCTCATTTGGCGCTTGAATCCATTCATATGTTACCAATTTATGAAGTCTACCTCGATGTTTAATAATATTGAAAACAAACAATTGAAGCCCAAGTAAATTAAGGATCGATGGTATCTTCCCATAGTTGAAGATGACTTAGTTAGGCACAATTTATGATTTCTTTCAAAATCTCATTTTCCCAGTTTATAGTTCATATATGTGTTTCTTTCCATTGCAGATTCTTGATCTTGATTGGTCTTCTGGCCTATCAAAATTGAGGTGTATTGAGCGAGTCGACCTTAGGCTCCATGGTTCTTTTGCGGACATGATTGTAACATCAAATGGTTATGAAGAAGAGAACAAGAGTTCCACTTCATTATTTATATTGACCAATCCAGGACAATTACACTTCTCTGAATATACTTCCCTATCGACCATGAAGTCTGAAAAAGGAAAAAATAACATGATACATTCATTTGAATATCGATCCGTGATACCCACTGTGGATCCGTGTATGACTGTTGGAAAGCTCTACACCATGAGCTTCGAGATAAATACTAACGATGCACTCTCAAAGGTACTCAAAGGAATTTTCTGAATCACTCACTTTTTTCATTTATTCTTTCATTTTAATGATCAGCTACAGTTTTATTAGGCAGTTTCCCTTGCAAAGCAGCAATTTGATTATTCAGTGGGTGATGTGAGTTCAAGTTGGCCTCTGAAAGGTGGTGGCATGCATCAAATGCATACTGGTGAAGGGAAGTTTATAGAAAGAATGTACATCGGAGGTTATCAGGATGGTTCTGTCCGAATCTGGGATGCCACATTGCCTGTTTTGTCTCTAATTTTTGTTTTTGGAGAGGAGGTTACACTTGCACTTTGAGATTTTTCCCTTGTGCATTACATATTCATTTTAAGTTCATGCATGATTTTTTTGCAGGTTACAAGTGTACCGATTGAGGGTTCGAGTGCGTCAGTATCATCAATGGACTTATTTTTTCCTAGCTTAACATTTGCTGTTGGAAATGAATGTGGTCTGGTAAGAAGCTAAGAATGTTTTGTCATCAGATTAAGTGAGACGATTAAAAACATGGCTTTTTTCTACACAGATTTTCCTTTATTCTCTAGACCCGACTTCAACTCGCAAGAAAATTACAGTTCATACTGAATCCAAACATTATGGTATGCCTTCACTTTTTTGATAAAAACTTTCACGGAAAATGTAGCTTCGTCAGTTCAAGTCAGCATCTCTGTTGCTTTATTACTGCATTTATAGAGTTTTTTCTTCAAAACGTTCATAACTTTTATATAGTTTGTTTCAGTTCATCATTGTCAAAATGAAGAGAGAAATAATTGCTCTACTATATATTCCATATTTAAATCTCCTGTACGTGCCCTTTGTTTTACGGAGTCTGGTTCGAAACTTCTCGCTGGCTTCGAATCTGGGAAGGTAGTATTTCTTTTGAACTCAATCTCTCAAACAATTAAAATTTTCAGCTACAAATATTTTTTTATACAGGTTTTAGTGCTTGATGCTGGATCACCTGCAGTTTTACTTGTAACTGACAGTTTGTCAAGCTCATCACCTATATTTTCTCTCGCTGTACGAAGTTTACGTAATACTCTAAATACAGCAGAAGATAGCTTGAATATTGCTTCTGTTAATGAACCTACCAAAGAGATTGCTTTTATTTGTACGAGAGATGCAAATTTGCTTCTGATGGATTCCAGCAGCGGCAATATAATTAGTTCTCATCGTAAAGAAAACTCGGTTGCAATAAGCTTATATTTGTTAGGCAAGTACACTTAAAGCTTTTGTCAAGCTTCGCCTCGTATTATTTCTCCGGTTTTTACATTATTTGATCCGTTTCAGGTACAGAATTTACTGATTTTCAAGATATAAATCAGAGTGGCTCACTGCAAGCTGGAGATTTGACAATGAATTCTCAGATTTTACTTTGTTGTGAAGAAGCTATCTGCTTATACTCTTTGAAGACATTACTGCAGGTTCTGTTTTGTTTTGATAAATTTCTTCAGTGACCAATTCCCCTGTTTTCACGTCGAAATGCAATTCATAACTGTAGGGCAATGATTTGTCTGTTCGAGAATTTAAACTTGAGAAGCCATGTTCATGGGCTACAGTCCTCAACAAAGATGCGGAGAAATATGGACTCATACTCGTATATCAAACAGGGGAAATCGAGATGAGGTGAAAAATTCATGAGTCGGTGCTTTTTATTCTTAATGAAAGGATATTTTTCTTGTAGAACTCTTCCGGAGTTTGGGTTGTTGGGGTGTACCTCGTTGATGTCGATTTTACGATGGAACTTCAAGAACAATATGGACAAGACAATGTCTGCTTCAGACAAAGGCTTGATTACACTGGTTTGTTACTACTCTCTTGAGAAATAATTAAGTTTCTGAACTTTAAGCTACATTGCATCGAATTCCAGGAATCAGTATGTGTAAATATTTCGATAATGCTACTTGCAACTGACTGTTTAGGCTCGTTTCTATAGGTCAATGGTCATGAATTTGCTCTGGTGTTGCTTTCGGCTTTCGGAAATGAACTCAGGTCATACGAACCTTATCCCCGAAAATATTTAGTTTCCGATTCGGAATCTTTACTAATAAAAACTTTACCATTTCAGGATTCCTGAAGCATTGCCTTGCCTGCATGATAAGGCCCTTGCTGCTGTTAAGACAATCCCAAAAAAACACAAGGTTCAGATCATTGTTCTTACACTGTTTTGTTTTGATTTTTACTCGGTTTCTCAAGAAATCTTTCGTCGATCCACAGAGTGCGATTAGTGGATTTGTCGATAACATGATAAAAAAGGGTCTGAAGGGAGGCAAACTAGGTCCGAATATGGATTACAATGAAACTCGAGTAATGTTAACAGAGCATCTGGAAAGCATATTTTCAAGGTTTCCTTTCTCGGATGCTTACGACATTGATGATCCCGAACTTTCGATAGGTAATTCATATTCCCTTTTCGTGAGCATGAAAGGAACGTGCTTCTTATATCTCTTCTTCCAGATGATATTGACATTGACATCGAGGAACCGATTGTCGTGCATTCGATTCAGAATGAAAATAATGAAACTAAAGGTACATACATATATCCTTCCCCTGCTGTGCATTTTAAGCTTTGCTGAACAAACAAGGTACTCTTACAGAAAACAAAAATGAGAGACAAAAGCTCTTCGAAGGCGGTTCTACTGATGATAAACCAAGAATGCGAACACGTGAAGAAATCATCGCTAAGTATCGCAAGCCAGAAGTGAGTTATTATATACTTGTCGTCAAGTCTTGGTAACCATAACATGAATCTAAGCAAGAAAGTTGTTTTTCGGGGCATTCACAGGATGCGGCAAGTGCAGCATTACAGGCGAAAGACAAACTCTTAGAGCGACAAGAGAAACTAGAGGTCATTTTTCACCATGAAAACAAAGCTTATGCTCTATTATTGTATTGCTTCAATCAGATGTTTTGTGTTGTTGCTGCAGAGACTTAGCCGAAGAACCGAAGAGCTACAAAGCGGAGCAGAGAACTTTGCATCGATGGCTCAGGAGCTCGCCAAAACGATGGATAAACGGAAATGGTGGAATATTTGATCAACTTTTGTTCCATCCTCTGTAAGGTACTTATTATGTGTTCATTTACCATCTTGTTGCCTTCTTGTAAAGTGTAAGCTTCAAAATTGTAAACCATATGAACCTCACAAGCTTGAAAACCTTCGTGGGATATATTTATTTGTATTGCTTATTATCGATGTGATCATGGATTTAATATGTGATGATCGAAATATTGCTTATTGATCCATGTAGCCCGATCAATATATCTGACAATGGTTAGTATATCAATTGGTGTTATTTCCTTGTCAAGGTTGATAGGCAATAATTATGTATAAGTTTTCTATATTTGTATTTATATAATTTATCTAAATACATTACCAATTAAGTATTTAAGTGTTTTAGTCAAATTTAGTCCTTATAAATGAAATCACTCCTAAGTCCTAATGTTAATATTTTAAATCATGCACTTGATGTTTTTAATCATAGTTAAATTTTCTATAATGAATTTCATATTTAATCATTCAAACTTTTCAATTAGTGTTTTTATCTCAAAATAGTACGAATAAAATAACTAATTTAATATTGTAAATTTTAATAATGAGAAAATGATGATGCTGATCTATGTTTAAAATAGTATAAAAGTGATTGTTCAAAGTTGTAAATTATCAAAATTTCAAAATCGTTTAAAAATAACCCTCAAGTGAATAGTAGCGGTTTTCATCTTTTTCTTGTAAGTGGTTTTGACAATTTATGTGTTAATTTTAAAATTTTCAAAGTTTTAAGATATAATTATTATATATTTTCAATGTTAAACGGTGAAATACAAACTATTGATACATTTAAATATTAACGAGTGTTGTGATCAAATATAAACGGTTTTGGAACTTCGAGGGTCAACCACACAATTCTTAAACTTTAAGGGCATGATGTTTATACAACACGAGTTATATTAACTTGTGTGAGTTTTGTATGCAATTTACAAATTTTGATATCAACATCTTTATACTATTTTAAAGTTTGAGAAATATTGACAAACACCACTCTTTTGATAATTGTGGAAATAATTTTGTATTAATAATCAACTCAATAATTAATTCCAAATTTTTTATTAAAGATAGTTATACCGTTCGATACCGCTCATATCAATCGTGATCGGTATGAGTTGTTTTTTAGATATACCGTTGGTATACCGCTGATATATCAAAATATCGATGTGTCGGTCACGAACGATATTTACCGATATGATCAGTATATCGGACGGCATACCACCGGTATGACTTCCTTCACTCAATTACGTAAATTATAAAATTGAAAACTTGAAGCATTAAATATGAATTTATTCTATAAAGATTAACTACGATTAGTGATATTGAGCACATGCTGCACATCACATCAAATGAAAATATATATATAAGGTTAATTTCATCTATAAAAATCATCATAATAAGAAAAAGTTCTAATGAATAGTGTGAATTGCAAATTTATAAAATTTAAGAATTAAATATAAAATTTATCCCATAATTATTTGATGAGAAATATGATGATCTTATTGATTATACTTGTCTCTTTTTAAATTTGATTAATATTAAAAACGATAGAAATTTATTAAAAAAGAAATAACTTTAAATTAAGAGTTTACAATAAATATGAATTAATAAGAAAAGAATATCATGCCGTAAGTCCTTAACTTGACAACACAAATTAGGTTCACGAAGGCCGGCGTTTCCCATTCAGGCCACCATCTGCTCCGGCTCCATGTACAATTTGTTCCGCGAGCCAGTGGGCCAACAAGGGATCTCCCGCCGGCAATGCCGGTGGCTCATTCAATAAACGCCTGGTTCGTCTGCGAAAGGACTGTAGGTGTTAACGCTGCGCCGCTTCCGGTGGTAAATCCATTCCCGCCGCGAATTCCAAACGAGGAGGATTTCCTGAGTTTGTTCACGTCATCGTCGTTGAAACCCCAATCCAATTTCCCGTCCGGTGAGCTCCATTCGGAGAGTTTTGATTGCGCGAGTGCGGGTGAATTAGCCGCGCCGGAGAAAGGAGAACGACCACGGTCGATGAAGCTATGGCTCCGTTGTGTGAATCCAGGTGATCTCGAGTTCATAACGGCGGCAGCGACTGCGGCGGAGGAGTCAAACCCATACTTTCTTGACGGTGAGGATGAGAGATTCGATGGGTAGCTCGCCCGCATCTGGTTCATACTCTGCGTGTTGAATTTTGGAGATAAACCCTGCATCTTAGAGATCATTGTCGAATCACATGAACCGAAAACATCATCGAGATTGTTCTGCTTCAGATCTCCAATTCTACTGTAAGTTGAAGCAAAACTCGTCATTTCTTCAAGCATCTGCTGATTCCGTTGCTGTTTTATAATCTTCTCTAATTCCAGAATCTCCATATCTATATCTACATCTCTCATACTCGACGCCGCCGTCATTCTGCTTCCCTGAAGTTGCAGCGCCGGTGGTGTACGATTTACCGCACTTTGCCAAACCGCTCCTCCACCCATCGGAGACGAGCAACGTGGGCTTAAACTCAAAGTCGTCAAATCCAAAGGGTTAGCTGTAACCGACTTCGGAGAAGGCATGGCTGAGCCGGTGGAGGCGTAAAGTGGCCGGAGCTCTTCCGGTTTATGAGCAAAGAAGCAAACTTTCCTAAAACAGCGAGTTTCATCTTTGCAAATACGGGTTCTATACTGAGCAGGATGAAGCCATGATTCGAAAACTCCATGAGCGTATTCACAGTTATCTCCTTTGCCACAACTTCCTTTCTTGAATTCAGGACAAGGAACACAAGAATAGTGATACTTTCTCAAATCGCGCCGCCGTGCATTCTCGCCGGGATGAACAAACGGACACTCAGTCCAGTCATGAGAATAAGCCCTAGAACAAGGCTTCACCTTAAAACTATACATTCTAAATTCATCTGTAACATAAATCCCATCGTTTATATCTGGTAAAGATACATCAAAAGGGTATTCTTTCTTTGGAGTTTTCTTGTCTTCTTCTTCCTCAGTTTCACCGCCTTCAACAGTAACTCCGTTGAAAAATTTCTCCAGCTTCTTTGAAGAGACGAAAGTTTTCACAGAAGGAGCAACCAAGTCTCCAGCCCTCTTCCCGTTCATATTAACAGCGTTAACATCAGCGGAGGCGTAGATCAAAATCCTAACAACCTCCAAAGAGGAAGAAGATCCACCGGCGGCGGCGCAGTGAAGCGCGGTTGCGCCATCGGAACCGCAGCTTCTGTTGACATCAACTTTCCCAGACTCAACTATGTGTTTGAGAACAGATATACTTCCATACAAAGAAGCGATCATTAAAGGAGTTCTCCGTTCAAAACCCATCTTGTTAGAATCTAAGCTTCTGCAATACCAAAACCCAGCTTCATCCAAATCAGAACCTTTCTCTATTTCCTGTATAAATCCCGACAAATCATCTGTAGCCGCTAATTCAAGCAACTTTGTGCAAAACTTCGCACAAATTTGTTCATTTTCCACTTGAAGTCCACCCTCCATCTCCAAATCAGAAGGGCTAGATTCAGTTTTCGAACCTCTACACATCACAACCTACAGAAAAAACACACAGAAATCCGAAACAAGATTCAATAAATCTACACAAAAATCAAATAAACACACACCCATGAGTAAAATCAGCCAAAGATCAAAAACCCAGATCACAAGCCCGAAAATTTAACTGAAAAAGAAACGCAACCAAACTCAACAAGAACAAAAAGGGTTTGTACCTGGCGACCTGAAAAAACTAACGAATAATGGGTGGTAGTAGAATGCAAGATGAGAAGAAAAGCAGGGACTTAAGAGAGATAAGAGAGAGATTTATATTATTCTGCAAGAAGTCATTGAAGGAGAGGAAAGGAAGAAGGTCGGAAAGTGTGACTTTTCTTCTCTTCTTTTCTGCGATTCCCAATTCCCCCTCCTCCTCTCTCCCTCGTCATTCATCATTCTTTTATTATTTTCTGAACAGAAGACAAAAACTTAATTCGTTCTTTTCCTTCAAAATTAGGTCAAAGTCAAAAATTCAACAAAGTGGGGTCCATCCTCATACCAATTTTCATCAAATGTGAGCCCCGCCCAGGTTTCAGACAAGTCGAAAATTATAAATGTAATTCAAATCCGAATTCGAATTCAAATTCAAATGAAATGCATATGGCGGATGGGTCCTACTTATCAGCCAACCACCCTTTCCGCGTGGGGCCAATAGTTTAAATTAGATATATCAGCGCGTGATGTCAATCTCTCTTTTTAAAAAAATATGAGTGGAAGATGACGAGTGTCAATTAATCTATGAGTAAAGAATGGGAATGACGTGGACCACATGATTCAAAGATGGACGGCTGCAATTGGTCTACTTTTGCCATCTCGAGAAAACGCGGAGTAGGAAGTCATGATTGAGAAAGTTTTCATAATTTTTTAGAAAAATCATTACACCTACTTTATTTTAAAGGGTCATTTCTTTTATTTTAAATCAATTAATTCTATAATCTATACTTATATTTTTTAATTCATTCACTATATTTTAAAATCAATCTCTTTCATTTTTGGTAATTTATCTAATTAATCAACGATTGAATGATTAAATTAAATTTTTGAGGTGTTTGAACATGAAGAATTTGTGTCAAGATTTTAAAAATTTCTCGTATTGAATACTCCGGTATCATATTAAATTTTTAAAATTGGGTAAATGTATCGTACAAATGCAATATATAGCTTATAAGTTAAGTAATATGTCAATCCTTTTCATATTCCAAATCCAATGTTGGGCATTTTTCTTATCTCAACAAATATTGGTGCACTATTATCCAACAAATAAAGATATGATAATTATATCATTAAAAAACTACAATGATTTCAAATATGTTACTTGAATTAATGATTTTATCGTAAAAACCAACATCAAGTATATAAAATGATGCGATCATCTTATTACATTTGGTAGCAATGGATAGTACAATTATAACATCACATCCTATACCAAAAAAAGTTAACAAAAATACTTAAAATATATTTAAGTGTGATGTTTGCATACGGCCCCAATTTACGGGCTGTGTAAATAGTATGTCATCCAAGTTACGAAATTACAAATATAATACATTTTTTGAGTTAAAATATGTATTTTTAACCCTCCAACTTAAGTTAAATGCAAATAAGACATCTCAAGTTTACAGTAACGTTAATCATTGGCACTTTAACAAACTTGTAAATTTATAATATTTCATGCACAATTCTCGAACATCAAGAGTAATTTTTAGATAATTTTTCAAATGGATCTTATTTGCGTACTTTGTGATGAGTTTTCAAACGGTTTTTAATTTACGGAAACCGGGTCCTAGAATGTCAGGGGTAAAAAACAAACGGTATTGATAACTTTAGGTGTCATTCTTGCAATTTCGTAAGTTGGAGGACATGACTTTATACAGCTCGTAAGTTGGGGGGCTAATTATGCAATTTTCTCATATATTTAAATAGCTATGGAGTTTCCATTTAAAAACGATTAAAATGAGAGTCGCCCATATAGGCTAAATTTATTTGATATAAAATATTTTCATATCGATCTAGAAATTCATTTTGATCCAGATCGATACATCTGATATACCGAGCGGTGCAAATCTTTTTTTAAAAAATATTTTTTTCTCGACTCCGCCTAGAAAAACCCGGGTTCCGTTCTGGAAACATGGTACAGTGTGGTACAAGTCCAAATATCGATGTCACCCGGTTTTAATCATACCGATATACCGACCGGTATGAATTTTTTAAAAAAAATGTTCTAAAATTATTTATTTATTTTTCCCGAATCGACCCGGAACCTTGGTACTGGGCGTTACCGGTAGGGGTGAAAACGAACCGAACCGGTTCACGAATCACTCGAGGTGAACCGGTCAATGTTCAAGTTCGAATTCCTAGTAAACTGAACATTGAACCTCAAATTTCTAATGAATCGAGCTCAATCAATTCCTGGTCCAATAATATTAAACATTTATATATATTAATTAATTCGAATTCGAAATGGACTCGAATCTCAACCGAATATCGAATCATAGATTTTTTTCTTTTCGAACCCAAACCAAATATCAAATCGAATATTGTATATTTCGAACCAAACCAAAACTTTAAAAAAGACTAAAGTTCGTCTCAATTCAATTTGTTTATATCCTTAGGTACTGATTCAAATACCTATATAACCTGATTTTTAGCTTACCGATATATTGGTAATGAAAACATGATATATAAGACAATGAATAAAACTTGTAAATTTATTCAAATATTTAAGGTAAAAGCACGGCTGCCCCATACTCTTCAAACCCAATAACAAGTAAAATATCATAAAAAGCTGAATTGATTTAAAACAAGTGGAGACAATAGTATAACACTTTTAATTCAAATATCTACAAATTTTAAACATGAGCCATTTAATAGATCGACTATTCATTGAATCATGGAAACTATTGGTGTGTAGATAAAGGGTATGATCCGAAAATATCGGAATACCCGATTCGCATCCATTATTTTTTGTTCAATTAGTTCGAAATGATTTTTTGCATGATTTGTTTCAATAAAGCATCCACTTAAACATAAAAAACTATGTTATTCAATACCATTTATGCTAACACAAGAAAAATATATGCTATCACCATAGAAAATAATAGAATCTTGATCTATGGGAAATCTTATATGATAAAAATTAGTTTTTAGCTAATCTATTTTAAAGTGGATTTGTGGGTACATCTCATTGAGAAGGATTAGTCCATAAGAAGATTTGCTAAAACTTATAGTATATATTTTCCGTTCAAAGTGACAATAATTTGGTGAAATCAAATTAACTAAACATATTGGGATTGATCGATCCAATAAGAATTTTATAACTAAAGAAAAAATAAAACGTTGAATTATATACGAAAATTATCCAAGGTAGTTTATTCCAAAAGGGTTGTTAAAATTTAATTGTCACCAATTATAACATCAAGCCTATGTCAATGCGTCTTATCACATGAACACAAAAGATGTATTATGGGGGATAAACTAAAAATGTCATATTATTAACTTTTGATTAGGTAGGCTACCATAATCTTCTTTAATTGTGGATGTTATAAGAAATAGGATTGATTTATCTTTTGTTGATTGATTGCCACGTGTTAAGCATATATTTGTTAAGACAAAGGGAAAAAACATGGAAAATATTCGTAATTATCTCTATGGCCCACAAGCATGGACCAAATGAAGAAAAAAAACATAAATTAATTAAAGAAAATGACATGTTTGTAAATTTTGAAAATCATGTCCTGATTATTTTAAATTTATTTTAAAACAAATTTGCTCGCATATTCATTCCAGTTTACTGTTTTTATGGGATAATATACCACACGATATGATAATATTGATCTTTATTTATTGGAAATTGGAATTATCTTTTTTCTCTGGAATTTCTTTGTCTTTTTCTTTGCAATTTCATTTCTCTTTTTCTTGGCAATTTTTTTAAATTTTAATCCAAACAAAATTAATTAATTTGAGAAAGTTGGAGGAGTAGCAACGTCCAACTAATTTGAAAATTGGATGTTATACACGTGCTAATCCCACTAATCGATCCGCCGTCGGAGCGTGAATTTTACGCACCACCTGTCTGTTCGCTGAATCTCTTTACGTTCCGGGGAGATTTCCAACTGACTTTCTTCATCATCCACATATACTCCAACGACAGATATTTTCAAACGCTTTACTCTCGCTTTGTCAGTGATTTGAGTTACTGTGACTAGGGGGCGTTGGACGATGACGGAGAATGAAGTCTACGCGCCGTCTTTCGTACATCGGCGGGGGGCATAACTCTTTTTTCTCACCAAGGACGCTGCAGTTTCAATTTAAGTCCGTCCCGGTGGTTGAGCTCTCCAGGAAATCGGCAGGAGACGCCCTCGATTTCATCACCGAATAGTGAGACTGGCAAAGAAGCTAATGGTAATATTCTTTTGCCAATAAACTGACCCTGATTTTGTCATAGATTCGAAAATTGAGATAAGCAATCATATGCTTAGAGTCTTGATTGATCGAGGTATAGAATTACTTCATAGATTGTGCATTAATGAGATATCAGAATCCATGCTGTGTGGCTTTGCTCATTTAAGTATGATCCTGCTGGTTAAATGTTTCTTTTGGGAAGTTTCTAAGTAAACTACATTAGTGAGAATACACCTTAATCTTGAAACTCTATGATTGATTCTAAGGATTCTTCTAATGATTCTTTCCATGATTCAAATTGCTTTATGACCATCCGCAGGTGGTTCTTGATTTGGATGAAACTCTAGTATGTGCATACGAATCACTGAGCTTGCAGAATACTGTACGCAGTGAAGCTACTGAAGATGAATCACTTTCTCATCAGACAAGTGAGTTTCTTGTTTCTTCTGGACATGAACGATTATGCATCTTAAATGTGTACCATTTGATGGGATTGATAGGAAGCATAAGATCAACTAAGCAACTTTGTTTGAATTGAAAGAAATCAATAAGCATAAGGTCAATAAGCATCCTGCAAATTCTACTCCATTAAGCATAAGATACTTATACTTAGTTGATCAATAAGCATAAGATCAACTAAGTAGCATCCATCAAATCCCACTAAGTAGCGTACTTCCTTAGATTATGAATTGTGAAACTGCTAAAATGCATATGATAGAATAACAATTGGTTTTCAAGGGTGTAATGGATGTTGTTACACCAAAAAGAGTTTTGAGACTACTAGGATAAAGAGTAAGAAGATAAAAATTACATTGATAATTTTTTATCTATAGTAAATTAGATTCGTTCGCTTAGTGGAAGATTTGATGATAAACGTGTGGTTGAGAAATTTCTTGTGCATATCCTGAAAAGTTTGATGTTCGTATTGCATTTGTTGAGGCTGCGTATAAAATTTTTGATATGAAAATTGATGAATTTGTGGTAGTTTTGCAATATGAATAATCTAGAATAACCCTTAAAAGATGGTTTAGAGAGATTGAAAATGCTTTAGTATCACAAGACATGAAACGGATGTTAGTGGCTTTCAACCAATCTAATGTGACATGACTGAATTATTTGATGAGAATGAGTGTACACCTAATGTTGTTTCTAATGTTCCATTACTTGATGTGCCTTCTTCTTCGTCTAACACTATTAGTTCCGATGATGAATATGAGGAAATTTAAGTTAGGAATGCACGAAGTCTTGATGATATTTATGCTAGATATAACCTTGCCAGTGAGAACGTCCTTATAACTATTTATGGGGCTCTATATTTCCTTGCTTGAAAAACAACAATGGATGATGAGTTAATGATGATTAATAAACATAATACTTGGATTTTGATGGATGCCCCCGATGATAGACATATCATTGGTCTTAGATGAGTTTTTAAGATTAAATTGAATGTTGATGACTCTCTAAGTAAGTATATTGCAAGACTGCTTGTAAAAGGATATGACCAACAAAAAAATAGTTATTATTTTGATACATTTTAGCATGCTGCAATATTTGTTAATATTCAGGTACTAATTGCATTAGCTGCCAGTTTAATGGAATGCTATACACCTAGATGTCAAATGTGTGTTTTTAAGAGGTTTTTGTAACTCAACTTCTAGGTTTTGAGAAGGTTGTAAATTCATCTCTTGTATGTTTGCTGAAAAATATATTGTATGGTTTTAAACAAACTCCAAGGGTTTGATACTTTTGGTTAGATCAATTTATCTCATCTTGCGGTTTTGTGAGAAGTCTTTTTGATTCTAATCTTTAAGTTAAAATTGTAAAAGTTTGTGTGGATGATATTATGATTTGCAGAGAAAATGAATCAATTTGTGATGAATTTAAACAACTATTGAATGAATTTAAGATGAATCATCTTGGAAATTTGTCTTATTTTGTGGGAATGCAGATTTATCAAACATCATTTGTAATTTTCATTTCTCATGGAAAATATATGGCTATATTGAAACATTTAGGACATGAAGAATGTATTGAATTGTCTATTCCCATGATTTCCAACACTAAAATTGGGAAGCATGGTGACGGTTGATGCTCCTACATTTGATTCATCGGTTTAAATGTTGTTAATTAGGAAATTAATGTCTTTGTGTATCACTAGACCTGATAGTGTCTATGCTACTTGTATATTGTCCAGTTACATGCATACTCCTATTACAATATACTTTGTTGTTGCAAAAAGAATCTTAAGGTATTTAAAGGGTATACTTGACTATAGTATTTTTCAATCCTTTGTTGGTGAAACAAACCTATTTGGCTTTTCTAACTCTGATTATGCTGGTTGTCTTGACTTTAAAAGTATATCTGGATATTGTTTTTCTCTTGANCTGTGGTGTTTTGAATTCCAGCATTACCAGAGACATGAGGTTTGCTTTGGATATTGCTGAAACCGGAAGCCTTCGTTCTCCGGCGTCTTCAACGTTGAATTCAGTATCCAAAGCGGATGTGATATGGGTTCCACTTCAGAACCACCCTTTTTTTTCCCATGGCGCGGCTACTCATCCCTCTGAAGGAATGCTTTCTAATCTCATTGCTTGGGATGGTGCTTCGCGAATTTATATATGGGATCTTAAAGATAAGTGCTTACACCGGATATCGGTGCGGCTGGGAGAACCTGACCCTTCGTCAGTTGTTGCTGCTTCACCATCCAAGGTTTTGTTCTTTTTATGAAGTTTTAGTTTAAACGAATTGGATTTTGGGACTTAGAAGGGTTGTGGAATTGTCATTCTTATTGTTTTTAGACATTTGATAACCCTTCCCACTATTTCTGAGAGTTTTTTCTTTTTTCTATGGGAATTTTTTTCCAGAGTTTCTGGTCGATATGAAATTACTTTATTGTATATGAGGCTTGTCTCTTGCGCTCGTATTTCAGATTTTGAAGTCAAAATTGTACATTAAATTTAAGATTTTCAGTTGAGTCTGAGTAGAAATATATATTTTTCAATCTCTTTCTTGAATGTGGAAACCTGAGAGTTGCTGGTGATATGAATTTACTTTAGTATACATGGAGGGGGGCTGTTCTCCTGCTCTGGTATTTTTATTTTTGGACTCAAATTGTACATTTCAATTATAAGTTTTAAGATTTGCAGTGAATCTGAAGAGTAATGCATATTGTTTTGATCATTAGAATAACATAATTAAAACCAGACTCAAATTAAAAACAAAGATAGTGAAATGCTGATCATAAATCTAATCCAAGCTACCATGATATCACTCTATGAACTGTGAGAATTAAGCTATGTCTTTCACTTTGCGGTGTCCAAGAATTAGCATGTCATGCTTACATATTATGACCCTGTTTTCACAGTTATTACAACCAGATGTTCAATTTAGTTTTGAGGTCAATAAGATTGCCATAAACAGAAATGGATCTGCTATGTTGCTTGTTGGTTTGGAGGGTCTTAAGGTTATGTACCTTTATGGACGCTCTTCAATGGAAGAAAATGCCATCATTTGTCGGTAAACCACTGTTCTTGTGTTTTCTTTCACCCATGGACTTGTATTCTATGAAATTTTTTTATCGAATAAATATATATTTTTTTCATGCAGAAATATCTATTTACTCTAAAATAAGCAATCAGCATTGTTGGATCTTAACCCTTATTTTTACAGTGTCGTGTCAATTGGATCAGAGATCTATTTCAGCAGAAGTAGTCCTCCCATAAGGGTGCTCCAGGTTTCTTGGCACCCTTGCAGTGATGCCCACTTGGGAATTCTGTCCTCTGATTGTGTATTTAGGTGAATTTATTCTCATAATTGACTATAGTAATATATGCTTTGGATAAAAAAAATTTATCCAGATTTTTTAGTCTTATACTCTCATACTCTCATAACTAATTTGATTGCTGTTCCATTAATTCTCATAGATTTGGGTAATATTTCATTTTTTATGCTTTTTTCATTGCAAAGCCCCAAAATTATGCTTGTCATTCCTCCATTACCATTATATGGCATCCGCATCTTTGATGGCTCTGGAAATTTTTCTGCAGAATTTTTGATTTGTCCACTGACACTGGAAAACCAGAGCAAGAATTTTATTTGCAACCTTTGGAACCGAGCAGCTCTGCACATGCAGCAGCTATATGTCCTGTAGATTTCTCATTTGGTGGAGACCACTTGTGGGATAGATTCAGTGTAAGATCATGGTTTCATCTGCTGATCTTGAATGTGGTAATCTAATCATATCATATTTTTTCATGAGTAAGCTTTGTACACTTGAAGCTAACTCTTCACTTAGTGATAATAATCATTATGTTATGTTATAGTTATAACGAAGAATTTCAAAAATAACATATTTTAGACTATGATCTACATAATTTCTCCTTATTTGAGTGAAAATAATTGATATTTTGTTGTTGTTGCTACAAGTGTTTTTGTATTTGTAGTTCATTTCACCATCCATTATGTGTATGCACATGATAATGTGAATTTGATTCTGTTTTTCAGGTTTTTATCCTGTTTAGCGATGGATCTTGCTACATAATTTGCCCTGTAGTTCCTTTTGGAAGGTACATGATTATCCTTTTCGGTAGTTTATAAAAGAAGAGATATTATTTATGCTGCACTTCTTGGTAATCTTCTTCTCGATGGTGTATCTTCTGTCTCGGGTTAAAGAAGTATTTTTGTTTCTCCCAGTGTGTTTAGATGGGATGCAATTTTGGAACTTTACAATGATGCACAAACCATTGGCCTCAAATCCTCTAATACAAAAGCTGTTAAAAATGCTCACATTGCAATATCATGGCTTGAAAGCACATTCCCGGACCTTATTCAACAACCTAGAGATAGTGGAAAACCATATGCACTTAAAGCTCGGCCTTTTGTTTTAGTAGACTCATCAGTTGCATTGCAGGTACTGCACTTCTCTTATGAAACATGTACTGTGTTCGCCTTTTATCAAATTATATGTTGCGTATTTAGAACATGAATATCCTCAATCACAGGGTCCATTATGTGGTATACACCATGATATGAAAGACTTGAATAGAGAGAAGAAAGGAGTATTCGAGGGTAATGCAATCAGTTTCCTTTACAATCTGGTTGGAAAAGACTCAATCCTTGTTATTGCATGGGGTGGTGGGCAGTTGCAAATTAATGCCTTAGCTGATGAAATCCAGCCTGTGTGGAATGCTGATTCTCCACCTAGAATTTTATTCAGCTCATCAGATCAGATTCTGGGTGCTGCTATGATTTGTGAGGCTTCTTCTCCCAAAGAGAGATCATTGATTAAGCTTGATGATTCCCACAGCTCCAAAACTTGGCTGGGTCATCCACCTCCATTGCTAAGATTGGCAATTGTTGATTTAACTCTGTCGAAGAAACCTACTCCCACCTTGTCCATGCTACCTGATCCTCTTGTCCGTGAAAGAATTATATGTATTCATTCTGGTGGGATTGATTCTGTTATATTGCACTTCCTCCCATTCACCAACATGATGAGCAGCAAACTCGACCAGAGGAGGCCTCCGTCAGTACTTCCTCTGCTTAGTACAGGAACGGGGGATGTTTCGTTGCCACCACCTCTTCATGGTTGTCTTCCTCTGTCAGATTCCTTTGGAAATTCATGGATTGTGGGAATCACATCTTTGAATGAGTGTGTGGTTCTACAGATGGAAACTTGGAATGTATTGCTTACTGATTTTGTTGATACGGTGAGGGAAACTCTTGTTTCAAATGGGGAAAAAAAGGAGGAGACAGAGGTTCCTTACACCATAATCAGCAAAGAACTACTTGTTGGGCCAAAGCCGATTCTTTTGCCTGCCTCGGCTGCGAGTTCACGTAACTTGAGCGCTGACTCCATTGAAGGAAGGTCTATGCTCCACCAGTACTTCAAGCTGTTCCATGAAAATTATGTGGAGTATGCACACAAGGTTTGATTCACCAAGTAGTTCCCAAAACTTCCATTCTCTGTCCCTAATTCAGATATTTTGTTTCATTTGTAGGTGTACTTTGAAATCCAGCATCATGGACCTCATGTGAAGCAGATGAATGAAATCCAGTTATCTTCTCTGCGAGAAATGCAGAAAAAGTTTGATGCAGAAGAGGAACATGTAAAGATTGATGAACGGATTAATAACTCATTGAAGCGGCACACTACCCTTGAAGAGCGCTTACTGAAACTGAGGAACCTGTCTGGTTTACCTAAGAAACCTCTTTCAAAAGCAGAACGATATGCCAAGTCTGAGCTCGGTAATTCTTCTACTAGGCACGCTGTTCTTTTTTGACTGTTTATGCAAGTTCTTTTACCTAATCTTGCATCTGCAGATCGACTAACTGAGGTGGATTTGGATGCTTTGCATTCCGCCATTGATACTCTGGACGCTCGGTTGAAGAAACACCTACATTCCCCACAGGGAAAATCAACATCTCTGCGGCTGCAAACTCAAGCAAGAAGTAGAGCTGAGGATGACGTAAATCAGCTTAAATCTTCGCTTGAAAAGCTCTCTCTTTTAAACAGTGAAAACAGCAGAAAGGTGAAAGTCATTGAATCGACCTTGAAAACCAGGGAAATCATTGATTAGCAGCAACATCATTATCCGGTACTCATTAGTCTTTCATATAAGAAGCTGGTTTGCTCTGGTCAGGTTGCATTTTCTACACGCGGTTGATCAGCAGTGTTAACTAAGATGTGACCTGAATTGCAGTATATTGCAGAACACTAGATAGCTCGTAGCAAGTTAAGATTATTAGGCATTGACTGTTGCAGAAGTCACTCTGATCTGTGTAGCAGAATTGTGTTACAGTTCTTTCCCATGGCTGTGTTTTCAGGCATGTAATGTTCTCCTAGCTGCTTCTGGTTGAAGGTCACTGCTTCTAACTCAACTAATTCATTCTCAATTTTGATCATTCATTACATGTAAAATGTATGGTGTGTAGACTAACTTATGAACTTGTCTAATTTTCTGGTTGGCTAGGAGCTATAAAGACCGTTTTCCAGCATGATATTATGAATGAGAAATGATTCAATCTTTAATCATCCTTATCTGTATCCCTGAATTTCATTTTTCGTGAAACACAGTTGAAACAAGGTTCAATCATGAACAGCATTTCCATGTGAAGGTGTTTATATTGTATGGGTTGGGCCATGAATCTTGTGTTCCCTTTTGAATACTGTAATTTGCATATTCATTCAGGCTATGAAGATGGTGAAGAGAAATAAATGGGGGATTGTTGAGTTCCTCAACCGACGTCTATGGTGAAATTCAAGTACCAGGGCAGGTAAAGTTGAATTAGATTACAGTGTATTGATTTCTTGAGTTTCTCAAATGGCGATTGATATAAGTAACATGGAAAAAAATAAGGCCCACTCTGAGAAAGAAAAAAAGTGTAATGACGATTGACGTGTAAGATCCTTGAAATTGAAACGTATTCGCTGGTGTTTGTTCATCCACCGCTTTTATATGTTTTTAGGACTTGCTTGTCGTTCCCAACAAGAATTGTAATCGGCTGATATTGTATTTTTCAGGTTTGGAATTTAGAGGAGCTTACGTCTATATCCAGCAAGTCTCGTTATGTGTTCCTTCACGATGAATCCAGTTTGACTTGAAACTCTTTCGCAAAGGCGAATTGGGTTTTTCTGGGTCGTGTGCTTAAATCTTTTGGTGTAGAATTTAGATGGGGCGAGTGTTTGAGGTAACTCTTGAAGGCAAGATCTATAGTTGCAAGCACTGCGGAACCCATCTTGCTCTCAGTGGAGACATCATCTCAAAGGTTTTGTCACTTTTCCTTTCAATTCAAACAACTTAATGATCTTTGCTTTTGTCTGTTTTTTTTCAGAAATATTGATTTATTGGTTTGCAATTTGCATATAGTTTTGATCTTGCTGTTTAATGATGATTACCAACTTATTATGTACATGACAATGGGAGAATGCTCTTAGCTTCTTTTCATGCTTTTCGATTTGTATTTGTTCCTTTTTTGTAAGAAACATCAGTTTTATCTTGAGCATCCAAACTCTTGGTGTTTTTCTTTCCTATGATCCTTCCGAATCCACGATATCCCGATATGTAATATGCTTGTGTACACTCTGCATATCGAAACATCATTTACTTTTGCTGGTTCAGAACTTTCACTCCAGGCATGGGAAGGCTTATCTCTTCAATAGGGTGTAAGTTTACTTGTTCTTTGTGACATTTACATTTATCTGACGAAAAATTGGATGAACAAGTTACTCCGAATTTACAATCTTATCTTCATGTACGAAGAAAAGGAAACAAGTAATTGGATACATTTCATTTGTTCATTTTCGCTTCGTTTTGTTTCGTTTTTCAGTGTAAATGTAGTTTTTGGAGATAAGGAAGAGAGGTTGATGATGACTGGATTACATGTTGTTTCTGATATCTTCTGTGTAAAATGTGGCTCAAATGCTGGATGGAAATATGTGAGCATTCTTATATAAATATACACCTTAAAGTCTCCTTTTACATATCTTGTTAAATCATTCACAGGAAACTGCTCAAGAAAAGAATCAAAAGTACAAAGAAGGCAAATCAGTTCTCGAACGGTTTGTTCTTGGCTTTTGTTCGAAGTTATACCGATCCATCACACTGATTCGGTTCTACAGGTTTCAGCTCTCTGGCCCTGACGGAAGCTGTTACCGGATCAGCCATGGTGCCCATATCGGAGGAAGCGATGCCGAGGATTCTTAACTTGGAGACTTACTCAAGTCACAAAATTGTACATTCTTGAACCCCAACTCTCATACTCTGTTTATTTATGTATGTGCATACAATTTGATGATCTTTATTTCTCTATTGAAATAAATTGGTGGATTGTTATAATATTATTTGTGTGTTGTTCTTAGTCTAGAGTATGTATCATTGTTTTCATTTATTTATAATTCTTTAATTAGTATATCTATAATGTTTTTATTCGAATTTATGAAAAATAATGAACCCCTTGGTGTAATAGAATCGTAAAAACATGTAACTAGAAATAGAAATGTAGTGTTTATTATTATTTTATATGTGCATACAATCTGTTTTTCTCGACCACTGTAAGGTTGACTATGATGTTCTCTGCGATCGTAATGTTCAGATGTATAAGACAACCTTACGATGTGGAGGTTAGAAGCAACACAATCTTTACGGTTTTTCCTATCATTCTTCGTCAAAAAACTAATCTCTCTGTATTGTGGTTTTTCCCATCATTCTTCATGAAAACTAGGATTGTTACACGATTCAAACAATTCGTAAACAATATGTATTCGGTTCGTATATGATCGTGTTTGCTCGTTCGAATAAAAATATGAACATTATTCGAACATTATTTTTTGTTCATTTATAATGTGAACAAACATGAAAATTTTTGTGAACAAATGTAAACATTCTTGAACAAATATATTATTTAAATTAATTTTTATTATAATATATTATTATAGTATTTAAGTTTAAAAATCTTTACAAAATCTCAATTTTCACTCATTGATTCTAACGGCGGTTGGAAATCACTTCTCAACTCTTCATTGAATTCAAAAGATTGAAAACAAAAGATATTTGATATTCTACAAAACATTCAAAATGTCAAATATAGAACAAGACGAATGTTCATCACCGTAAGTGAACCTTTTGTATGAAGTTCTTGTTTTTTATGATGAACCAATTTCTATATAAATTGGGGATGAATTAGAACATGAAGAATCATTTGGATGAATTTCGCACAAATAGTACAAACATGTTCGAACAAGCTATTCGAACGAACATGAACATTCACATAATAATTTGAACAATGTTCGAACATATTTTCACGTTTGAATAAAATATGAACGAACGTGAACACAACGCGTTCGGTTCGTTCAGATCGAATAAGAGCACTAATGAAAACCATGACCTTTCCAATCATGTACCACAATTATCTCCCATAGTTTTGATTAACACAATACTGTAAAACAAAATGGCTTCCAATCATGTACCATTCCAATGAAATCCATGAGAATCAAGCGGCTTCAATTTCACAAAATCATCATCTTCATCACAACCAATCCATCCATAACATGGCCTTCTTCCACTCTTCATTGTAGAACCCTGCACAAAAACTACATGGATTCACTCTCTTCCCTTATAACACTAACATGACCTTTTACTTACCTCTTGTGCATCAGATTCTAGTTTCTCACTACTTCCACCGCAGTCATCTAGTTCCATGGGTTGAGGCGAATCAAGAAGCGCTTCAATAAGTACCTTATATGCATCCGATTCAATAAATGCCCATCCTACATTCCCATAAGCCTGATACCAAGTGCAAATTCATATTTCAATTTCATAGTTAAAACTAGGAATAATGTATACAAAACCTTGAGCAGCTTTCTCAGACATTTGCGAACAACTGTAGCGCTAAATCCCATAGGCCGCATAGCATCCAACGCTGCGTCCATTCTTGTCAAACCCACCTGATAAAATTATCTCATTAACCCAAACTTCTATTCCAAACAACCATTATATTATATTTATCGCAAAACCAACCTCTTTTCTCCGAGCCATCGTAGTTGGATCAGTCCAACTCTATAACGTACTAACGATGAAGAACAAACCCAGTTTTAGTTTTACTAAAATGAAGCTCTGGTGTCTGGAACATTGTTTTTAAGGTGGCCGCCCGCCGATTCGGCCGGCGGACTGATGGGCCGGCCTGTTTATTAATTAAAATTTTTAAAATACTTTTAAAATGTTATTTAATTATCATTAATTTTATAATATATATATATATATATAATTGTACATCAATTCAACAACAGTTCGATAATACATTGAAAATTATGATTCAAAGAATTAATCGTATTTGAGAACACCGATCTAGGAAGAGCGGAATCACTTTAACAACCTTTGGTTTTATTAAGAAGTAAAATGTATTTTCTTCATTATATTA
Organism: Utricularia reniformis; assembly: GCA_009725065.1. Classification (NCBI taxonomy): domain Eukaryota; kingdom Viridiplantae; phylum Streptophyta; class Magnoliopsida; order Lamiales; family Lentibulariaceae; genus Utricularia; species Utricularia reniformis. Next base: position 141,646 of record RWGZ01001263.1, on the reverse strand, counting down.
TTTAGAAATATAATTTTGACATCGAATATAATTAATGCTAATTTAATTCAATATTCAATTATTATTTTAGAATTGTTCATTTATATGGGTCGAAGCGTGCAGGGTCTTAAAATAATGTTGAATAATTACATGGTGGACAATCATTGCACTAATAATTTTGCATATTTCAAAGTAATACGTATCAAGTGATCCACTCGTATTATTATTAAAAATCAAAGAAGTTTTAGTAACTATACATAGCACAATAATATAAGAAAAATATTATAATACTTAATTATCTTAAAATATTATTTTGATAATATTAGATATAATCTATAATTATTTGATAAGTTAATCTTAAAATAAAATGATAATATAAGGTTGTTATATGATATCAATTTTGTCACATCATTATAAGTGCTATCAATATAAAGTTGATATATCGGCCTTTGTAGTGTATAGTATTCATCATCATCAAGTTCAACATTTATCCGAAAATTTCATTTTCGCTATTCATATTATCATTATTTTTTTTGATATGGATAGATTCACTATTTTGAACATATTCTCATAATAAAATATTCATATTAGTAAATAATAAATATTTCTTAATACTCCTACCTTAATAATTATATTGAATTTGACATTTTTGAGTTTTTTAATGATTATTTAAAAAAATAAAAAGTTTATACACATAACACGACCCAGAAATCTTACCGGAGCAAATGAACGAGACACGAACCCGGATTACTCCGGCCCACTAAGAACATTTATTGGGCCGGTCAACTGTGGGCCACTATCTAAGCTATATAAAAACAGTGAAACCCCTCATTTCTTAGCCCTAGGGTTTCGTTTCCATCTAAAGCTGTAAGTATTCTAAAAATCTGAAGCTTTAGGTTAAAGTGACGGCCGCCTGCTGTCCGCCTTGACATAGCTGTTACCGCTGCGTCTTGGCCCTTATTTTCGTGTATCTTCAATTTCCTCTCTACGTCGGTATTGTTTGTTGTTCTGCACAAATGGCTCCAAAGCTTTCCAAGTCAGACAAGAAGATCGCCTATGATAAGAAGCTCTGTCAGTTGCTCGATGAGTATACTCAGGTTCTGGTGGCGATTGCCGATAACGTAGGGTCGAATCAGCTACAGAGTATTAGGGCTGGGTTGCGTGGGGATTCTGTGGTTCTCATGGGAAAGAATACAATGATTAAGAGGAGTGTTAGGATTCACTCTGAGAAGACGGGAAATACTGCGATTCTGAACCTCATTCCGTTACTTGTTGTGAGTTATTCTTTCGTTTATTATTTTTAAGGTATTTATGTTGTAATTTTCATTTGGTTGACGTTTCCTTCGGTTTAGGAACACGCATTTTGATTTTTTTTGTAACTTGAGTTTTTTAGGCATTATATGTTTAAAAGTAAAGTCTTGATCTGCTGCATTTTTTTATTTAGATTTTCGTTTATTGTTTATCTTTACAGGGAAATGTTGGGTTGATATTCACCAAGGGCGACTTGAAAGAAGTCAGTGAAGAGATTGAAAAGTACAAGGTGATGAAGTGTTTGGTTTTAATTTCCATTACATAATTTTCTCCGAAATTTAGTAATCATTTCTTAAGAAATAGAATCTGTGCGAATTTAAAGAAATATGTTATGCTTCTATAAAAAGAACTATGGGTGCTTGCAGTTGATGATATTGTCTATAATGGATGGCTCTTTATTTATTTGTTTGAGTGTATTTTGTATGTATGTTTTCTTATAGGTTGGGGCTCCTGCTCGTGTTGGCCTAGTCGCACCTATTGATGTGGTTGTCCCTCCTGGGAACACTGGTCTGGATCCATCCCAAACATCCTTTTTCCAGGTTATGATATGTTGAATATTTACCACTTTATCTTCTGTTTTCTGTCTTGTTTGTTTGTTGTCTAATGGTTATATTTCGTGTAGGTTCTGAACATCCCCACTAAGATTAACAAGGGTACTGTCGAAATTATCACACCAGTTGAACTTATCAAAAAGGGTGATAAAGTTGGATCCTCAGAAGCCGCGCTTCTTGCAAAACTTGGGATCAGACCCTTCTCATATGGTCTTGTAGTGATCTCTGTTTATGATAATGGCTCTGTTTTCAGCCCAGAGGTTTTGGACTTGACTGAAGATGACCTTATTGAGAAGTTTGCCTCTGGAGTTTCCATGGTCACTGCATTCTCCCTCGCCATCTCATACCCTACCCTTGCAGCTGCACCTCACATGTTCATCAATGCTTACAAGAATGTTTTGGCTATTGCTGTTGAAACCGAGTACTCCTTCCCTGAAGCTGATAAAGTTAAAGAGTATCTCGCGGTATGTTCCCTGTTATATTGCATTCCCATGTTATCAAGACAACCTTCCTTCATCTAATTAGTATCACCTCATTTCAATTGTTCAGGATCCAAGCAAGTTTGCTGTCGCTTCTGCTGCTCCTGTTGCAGCAGCTGATGCTGGTTCTACCCCTGCTCCAGCTGCTGAAGAGGAGAAGAAAGATGAGCCAGCTGAGGAGTCCGACGATGATATGGGTTTCAGTCTTTTTGACTAAGTCTGAACCTTTGCTACATTGTTTTTCTTTTAGACATTCTGCATCTCCATTTGCCTTTAAGTTACACTCTTTTGTTGGATTCATATTTGAATGTTTTATTGCATCTATTTGTGCTAAAAATATAGAACAAGAAACATGCTCCCTATTTTTAGCATTCAATAATATTTTAGCAGCTGTAGTTTATATCCAGAAATGAATGAACAGTTGTAAGAAATATCTTCTTCCCTTCATCCTTTTCCCCACTTGTTTACTTTTAAATCTGACACCTTATCATAAATATCTACATCTGTTATCCTTATCCTCTTGAATCCTACATGAACTTTCGATACTTGTTCACTCCAGAATACCAGTGCTTCTTCCGAATCTGGCTCTCCAGTTACACTAGCAGCAGTGTAAACTGTAAGTGTTGGTTCATTATGGATTTTGCTATGCTTGCATTACTGTTTTAAGGGAAAATGACAATTGCTATTTTGCAGGTTCGAAGCAGCCAAGACATGATTCAAAATCTGTACCTTTTGTTGGTGAAATAGGTATACAAGTTTGTTTTCCTACATGGATTGATGATACTCCCTCATTTCACGGCTAATCAGTCAACTGTTTTTTACTCTTTCTTGCCATAATTACCTCCTCTTTTTTTGTTGGTGTCTAGTTTTTTCCTTCCTTGATTATTATCATCTTTCTCTGGTTAACCCCAACCATGAGGTTCAAAGTGGTTCCATCCATTCTAGAATGCCCCCACCCTGTCTTTCCGGCGGTGCAGTGTCCATTTTTGACCTTACCGGGTCGCCGGAAACTACATGAAAGGCAGTATTCCGATATCTCCTTCACATTCATTTCAAATCCATTTGTATCCAAAACTCTCTCCAGATCTCAATCACAGATAATCCTAACAACATGTAGCTCTCATCTTGATGCTTTTGATCATTGTGACCCTTCATCCTTTAGATCATCCCAAGGGAGGTTGAACAAAAATGTACATTCTGCAACATCAAAGGCTGTAGCCCCAGCCCCATTCACATGCCATGATCAGGATTCATTCTTAAGGTCGAGGTTGGATTTTTTCGAGCCGATGATGGTGGGAGTTATGCCTGATCAGGATACTATTTCAGTTGCTGCAATTGAACAGAAAGCTAAAAGCTTTGACATTCCTCTTTCTCTCAGGATGATCAAGAAGAAACTCAAATCAGAAAAAGGTTTAAACAATTCCCATGATTTATCTTATTGTCCTTTCAAAACTGCTTTTGCTTCTATGGTTTTCATCGTTGTTGAACTCCAAAAACATGCTCTGATCATGAAGGAATCAGCTTCCTGTAAAGATCTAAAAGTCATCAAATCAAAAGTGCAGAAAGAGATGTATTCTTCCTTTATTTGGATGTTTCAGCAGGTTTTCTCTACAACTCCTGGTTTAATGCTCCATATTATGATCCTCATTGCGAATTTCGGTGTATATTCTGCTACCTCAAGCAAACTTATTGTTGAATCTGTATCATCATCACCAAATGGAAATGGAGTTTCCATTGCAAATATAGGCAACTTTGTACAGAATCCAAGCTTTTATTCACCTCAAGATTTTTCAACACTTGAAGAGATTAACATGTGGAAATCCATTGTTGATCAAGCAACAATAATGAAGAACGACATCAAATCGGACACAATGAAATATCTTGTTTCTCCGGTATCGGTTAAACTAGAACCCGATTATTACCAAGATTACATTCGGACAGATCTTATGTACCAGATGAATCTTGCAAGAGAATCAGAAAATCCTCTTCTCTTATGTAACTATGCTCAGTTTCTCCACCTTGTTGCTCATGATTATGACAGGTGATAGATACTTTGCAACATGTTTGATTTTGATATCATATGCTTAACTTAATTTAATCTTTCCAGAGCTGAGGAATTCTACAAGAAGGCAATACAAATACAGCCTCAAGACACAGAGTCTCTAGTTCAATACGCCAACTTCTTGTGGACAATTCGTTGTGATTGCTCTGGAGCCGAAGAACGGTACTTGCAAGCGTTAGCAGTTAGTCCAGGAAGCTGTTATTATGCATCAAGATATGCTCATTTCTTGTGGAACACTGGAGGGGAAGAAACACTTTGCAATTCCCAGAAGCCAAACTTGTAAGGTATAATAAATAGTTTATGGCTTATATGATATGGGAAGCAATAAAAGTAATGCTTTTAGATGTTTAGGGATTAGGAGATAGATAATCAATATCTTATTAGTGATATATTTAAACTTTATGTTTTTATCAATTTTTTATTCATGAACTTCTTTGATACTGCTTAGAACTATGGTTCCATTAGATGTGTTCATCAAAATTTAATTTTTGAATGTACACAAAAAAAATTAAAATTGTATTGTTTCATCATTAAAAAATTATAATTTTATCGTTGTGAAAATAAATTGTTTCACATCCCTAACTTACCAAAATGATTAAATTACATTTATTTTCAAAAAAATAAATAAGAGTATAACAACCAAAACTTAAATTTAAGTTTGTCAATTAGATGCTACAGTATTAAGGGTAAAAGATAAACGATATTGATAATTTTATGTGATATTCTTGTAAGACGTAAGTACCAATATACCCTTAACATTTTGGTTTTTTAGCTATTCTTCTATAAGTACCATTTTCCTTGCACTATCTACATATGACCGCATGAATCAAAATCTCCATCAAGGTGATGATATCCAATGGTTTAGAATTTTATGATCTTAGATTTTTGCGATTTTCCATCTCTTGCAAACTGATTTGTTTGGGTTTGCAATTGTGGGAGCATATTTCTTTTGAATTGAGTTTTCAGAGTTTTGTAGTATCGTTAACTCTGAAATCAATAAAATTTTATGTAGTCCTACATAAAATAATATTTTTTTAAAAAAATTTCAGAGTTTTGTAGTATTGTCAAACCTGTTAGAAAGTCTCTTTATAGTCAATGTCTTATTTATGTGTGAAATCATTTACTATAAGACAAGTTTTGAATCTTTCCACAATACATATTGAATTCTTCTTGGTTTTAAAAATTCATCTACAACCAATATGTTTCGCACTTTTTGGTAATGCTACAAGATCCCAAACTTTATTGTTTTCCATAGTTTTCATCTTTTCATTCATGACATCTATCCACTTTTGTGAGTTTGGACTTTTCATAGCCTGACAAAGGTTGATTGGATCATCCTCCATCATTCCAATATTCATCTCATGTTCTTGAAGAAATACCACATTACCATGAGACAATGCTTTTCTTATTTCTGTAGTGGATCTCCTTAATGACACAACTTTTTGAAGAATTGAAGTTTGATAAGTTATGATATTGTCAGTTTCATGAGTATCATGATGATTGTCTTGATTATTTGTATCATTGGGAATATCGGGATTGTGGTCTTGATCATTTCCAACGATATCTATGAGAATATCAACATACTCCTTTCCGAAAGATAATCTCTCTAAACTTCTCTTCCCCTCAAAACTCAATATTTTCAAAGATGTGAGTATTTTCAGTTTTGAAAATAGACTTAAATGTGGGATTATAAAATTTATACCCCCTAGATTTTTCAGAATAACTAACGAAATAACAATTGACAGTCATGAGATCCATTTTCTTCTCATTTGGTCTATAAGGCCTAGCTTCAACTAGGCATCTCCAAATGTGAAAATGATTTAGATCGGGCTTTCGACCAGTACAAAGTTCATAAGAGGTTTTGACAATTGCTTTAGTCGGGACTCTGTTAAAGATATAAACTACAAATGCTTCTCTGTGACATAGGTAAGGAATTATGACTAAGCATACTCTCTAGAGTAGATGCATCCGAATCTATCAACCATATATGTCTAGGCTACGAAGTCAAATTAACCTGAAAACAAACTAATGAAAAAATCATATCCTTTCTAGCACGCCAAGTATGATAATTAGTGCAATGTTTCTTTTCATGTCATTCACCTTGGCAGAAATAACATACAAGTCTCTTTGATTCAGAATATCTAACTTGTTTATTCTTTCTGCTAGATGTATTTACATCAATTTTATCCTTATTTTTGGGCATATTTTTGCTCTTAGATGTAATGGCAATGTGAGCACTCTCAGACTTTTATGACTTCAATCTTTTTTCCTCCTCAACACAATGAGAAATCAACTCATTAAAAGTTCAAAACTCCTTTTGATAGTTGTAACTCACTTTGAATTGATTGAATTGAGGAGGAAGAGATGTAAAAACCTTATGCACAAGCAAATTTTCATGAATTTCTTGCTTAAGTGCTTTCAATTTTTAAGCCAGATGAGACATATGCATAATGTACTCCCGAATATTGCCATTACCACTATACTTCATCGATAAAAGATCAGTTAAGAGTGTACTAATTTCAGTTTTTTCACTCTTAGCATATCTTTTTTCAATTTCTGCAAGAAAATCTTTAACCGTAGTTATCTTTCATATATAATGCATCTGAATGATTCTGGAATGGTTTTTTCATAATCATAATACTAATGCGATTAGATTTCTCCCATCTTTCCATCTCCTTCTTTCCATCAGAAGTATTCTTTTCTGTAAGTGATGGGGGACAATCTATTCTTAATGCAATATCCAAATACATGACTCCGAGAACAATATGAACGTTCTCTTGCCATGATTTGAAATTAGTGTCATCCAACATAGGAATTGAACTGATATTGGTAGTGATATTAGTAGAACTTTTAACTAAAAAACAAAATCACAAATAGTCAATTTCAATTCATACCAAAATAATAGATTCAAATAATAAAATATACTAAATCTACAGAATATCGTAATTTCATCCATATTTTATCTTTGGACCAAACATTGACTTGTAAATGATAATCCTGATATAACAATAAATATTAAGAATAAATCATGTCGATAATAAATCTTCATTTGGGCCGATCTATAATCACATCCAAAACAAAATAATTCTCACATATTTATTACTATAAACATGCTAATAATCCATCAAAAATTATTCTTCCTTTGGGCCTAGTAATATTTACGAATAAAATGCATAAAACTTTTTATATATTAAAATAAAATCGATTTCCACAAGAAAGGTCACTTTGGTGACATATTTGCATCAATCAATTTCATTCGAATATATATATGAAACAAGTATATTTAAATAGGCAATATTTGAATCTATCACCAAAATCAAATCTTGCACATATCTTACTTTAAAATAAAATAAAGATATTATATGCATATCAACAACCAAATAATATTGCATATATTACAATAAAAAAGATACATATATATAATCTCCAAATTGCATAAATATTTAATTCATGCATATCTTAAACTTAATTATGCATATATATTCTAACAATCATGCATAAACTGTAAATTGATAATAATAATAATATTATTATTATTATTATCATTGCATATACAAACACCCATTATGTAATATTTTTAGTCACAAATCTCGTAAGAACTAGTATAGGAAATCCACAAAACCAATTCGGGAGTTAACCTTATAAAAACCGAAACTTTAATTGAATTGGCTTGTTTGTCTACGGCAAAATTATGAACAAAAAAATAACATTCATGCATGCGTTTCAAAAATGAACGACCGGGATGAAAAGAATTAAATACTCCATTGGAATATACAAGGATGCTGATAAGCCCTAATTTTCATATTCCTAAAAACCGAAAGATCTCAACTTTCACATAAAATTTTATTAACAATAATTCAATAATCCCAAAAAGTTCGAATACAATACATAAGGCATGATTCTATTAGTATATTTTGATATATGAGATTTGTGTTTAGAAAGTTGGTTTTTTGCTCAATTTTGTTAATTTTAGTTATTTGATGAAATTTTCAAGTTGTTTGTTGGGAAAGGAAATGCTATTAAGATATAGTACAACATTATTTGATGATTTCATGAATTTGTTTACTATATGAATGTTACATAAAATAGTATTTTTTACAATGTCGAATATGTACTATGTGATTGAGTTATCTATCCCAGAGTTTATGAACTTTATTTTGTTTGGATCTTATTATCTTCTTTGAAAAAATATGAAATACAAGTAGATGTAAAAGATATTTGTGTCCATTTTTTCTACATTTGAGTGATTTTGTTTAATTATATACTCAATATATTATTCTTATTATTTTGTAGTAATTATGACAAGTTGATGGAAATGAAAAGTTTTCCACTACATTATTGTCTATCAAATGGGATGTTAATTCCACCATATTATAAAGGTTATTGTGCAATTGTAATCTCTTAATTTTATTAATAGAGATGGAAGGTCATAGGACAAAAGGAAAGCGAAAAGAAACAACTAGACCCAACAGCAAAGTGTGAAAAATGTGCTCAATTATTTTTGAACATTTGATTAACTGAATTGACTGTATGTAATAGACATGTACTTCGTTCAACAAAACTGGTTGCAAAAGTATTCTTGTCAAGTACAACAAGGAAACCAATTGTGATTCAATATGACTCATACAAGAAAAAATTAAGTGCTATGAAAAGCACTTAATTTTTATGATTCAATTATACTATGTCGAAAAAGCTGTGTTTTTATACCGGTTGGTATACCGGTCGATACGGCTAAAACCGAACAGTACCGGGTATCCGGGTTGGAACCCGGGAATTTTCGGGTCGACTCGAAAAAAATAAAAATAAAAATATTTTTTTAAAAAAACATAGTTGTATACCGATCTGGATCGAATCGGTACACCGGACCGATATGAAAACATTGCGAAAAAGTTTGAAACATCCACTAGGGTTGGATAGAATGATTCTAAGAATACTATAAGGGTTGACCCGAAATGGTGGGAACACAAAATCGAAGTAAACAACTTTTTGAATGAAATCATTTTCAAACTTTATCAACTATAACATATTTTTATTTATATTTTTTATAAAAATTTTAGGAGAATCCATTAAAATATAAAGATAAATGTCATTTTTTTGTGGAGTTTCAATCAAAGTTGTTTGATGTCATTGTCTTAATTGAACTACACTTTTGCACACATAGCTCTGGTATATTGCCATCGGGATTAGATGAGGAAATCTATAACGATGCAGTTCATGGTTCCTTGCAAGATCAAGTCAACAACACTTAACCCTTCAAAGGCGTAGGGAGTGTTAACCTCGAGGTTAGTGTATTATATGATAGAAAGCAACGTAGATCAAGACGTAATAGTAACAGTGACTTGATTGCACACTCCATTAGAAGAATAACAAATCACATTGAATGTGTGTCTATTCGAGTTGCAAAGAATGATTTATTTAGTGTATACAAAGATGTATGGAAACCTTATAGCACATTTCAGAATTAGAGGAATGAGATCATTTGTATTGCTTTGCGACCATATTATTTACAAAATATGTGAATAGAGAAATATCTCTTAAGGATGAAAACTAATAAGGATAGCTTGAAATGAATTGAGTTTCCTTATAGAGATCAACAATGTCAACACTCATCTTCTCCTGCTTCTACTTATCGTTCAATGTCAATGTTTGATTCAGATGTCACCTCTCCAACAAACTATACGGTATACGAATTAATGGGAAATGTCATTATGCAATTTGTAAATCATGTGTTTAGTGATATACAATGTTTATGTATGTATCATGTTGTTATTAGAATGACACACTTCTAGTTTTTCCAACATCCAATGGCTTGACAAAATCATGATATGGATGTTTGGTTTTGTGGTGTATATTAACTAACACACTACTGATTTTTTATTGTTGTGTTTTGTTTGTACGAGGATCATTATGAATTTATCTCTAGTTATGTGATTTTATTCTTCAAAGCATACAATTTTCCAATAATAATTGAGATTACATTTACCAAATGAGTAATAAAGGGAACACATATTAGGATGTAAATTAAAAATATCTTTATATACATAAATTGTGTAATATAATTAAACAATATTTGAAATACAATTAATGATAAATGGACCTTAACCTTGTCAAAACCCAACCACAAATCTCCACCATCCAAGCGTCTTCTGGCATATATATAGTTACACACTTCATAAGCCAAAGAAGCACATATCTAGATACGAAAAAGCACAAATCTTATATATTTAACACTAGTTAGACATTAGACATCACATATGTTCTAATCCTCAATGGTATATTCATCATCATCAAAGAATATATATGGCTCACCACTCATGCCTACTAGCTACATCTCAATTGAAGAGAACGAGTTTGAGACATAGGAACTAGCCGAGCACATCAGACAGACAACACTATGTTTCAATAGTTGCGACGTACCATGAACGTTACCTGGTAAAAGAGTCTATCCATGATCGCAATTTAAGTGGGTGGTCATTACTACTATTGATGTTGAATGGTCATGATAGTATAACATATAGAGACTTACATATGCAGATTGAAACATTGCTTCAATTCTGTGATGTTTTGGTCAAAGAATATGAATTGACGAGTTGGAAATATATCTCTATTGAAGAGGAAGTCACCATTTTTCTTAAGATGGTAGGAACAAGAATGAGAAACTGATAATTACAATATTTTTTTCAATGAGAAGCTAATGCAATAAGAACATCATTTCATAATGTCCTAAATGCATGCACAAGAATAGCCACTATGTGGTAACAAATTCACAAAATTACAACCAGATATATCCACATCTATCATCGAACTTAAAATATTATTCGTACTTCAAAATTTTCGTTAGAGCTATAGACAAAACACATATTCATGCGTCTTTACTTAAACATGATCAGACCCATTTCATTGGTTGAGAAAGTATACCGACACAAAACATTCTCGCTACATGTAATTTTAATCTATGTTTATATTTGTTATCGCTTGATTTGAAGTGATTGCATATAATACTAAGATATTCTCAATTATCACATTGAAGGGTATCTTGGGGATGATATCTACCAATTTCAAAAACCTCATACATGTTTGTATTTTATATGCAAAAAATTAAAGATTCAAAGATTCTATAT